>CAIGRB010035806.1:0-15692 GCA_903798255.1 Fraxinus quadrangulata | reverse complement strand
TCTCTCTCTCTCTCTCTCTCTCTCTCTCTCTCTTCTCTTCCACGCCTTCTCTCTCTTTTTTGCCGCAATTTCTCCTCTGTCCCTTCTCTCTATCTGTGCCGCTTGTGTATCTATCTCCCCTCATCTCGCATGTATATTCTCCTCTCTCATATATATATATATATATAGATTTAATTTGGACATTTAATTAAAATTTCCAATGCAAGTCTTGATGTTCAATTAACTCCAACCCATTTAATATATTATTTCTCTCCAAGAAACTCATATTTGAATTTTGCCATTTTCACGACTTTTACAGTATTTTCTTCACTTCTTCATTAAATGTAAGTTTTACCTACAAAACACAATATAATATAAATTAGACATAATTTAATCAAAAAGACAATAAAATATTATGATTTAAGGCCATGAATAAGTGTATAAACTACGCTTATCAATATGGGTTAGCTTCAGGAAATCGGATTAATTACTTCTACTTCGTACAACTTTTATTTCAACTTTGTGAAAATAGTACTTAACGAAATTAATTCTTAATCACATATGTAGTATTAGAATGTGTTCAAAATGCTTCATATATGTTCAGAAATCATGAACTATAAATACACTTTTATTTTTTGTATTAAATTATACAAACTCATCTGTTCTATCTTTTAGGCTGTCAATAAACAGGATTATTGAACACTAGAAAGAGCAAAAAACACCCTGAAATTTCTTATTGGTTTAGTTTGGGTGTTTATATTTTGTATGTTTAAGAAATTGCAATTTATGCTATGTCAATAATCATGTTTTTTCTATGTAGACAATTTTGTTTTACTTGAAAGAATACATGTGCTTATAGCTTTCTTCAATTCTTTTAATTCCTGTTGGTTACTTTGGACTCCAACTATTCGACAAGTTATCTTATTGTTATCATGGATGCTTCAAAAACATGTTCTGATGGACCGACTGATTCTCTTAACTTCGAAACAATATCCTATTGCCAACAAGAAAATCAAAGGCAAAAGGATCGACGAAATCGACTTTGAACTGGTTGCAATGATCGTCATAAGAGGATAACTAATCCTATGTCCAATGTTGTACAAATGCATCATGATTTTGAGGCTTCTCCTTCAAATCAAGAGACCTCATATTTCAAATTCTACATTACGAAGTTGTTTTAATGTATTGAACATACCAATTACTACATACATTTTACCGACAAGAAATAGATGTAAACATCGCGGTGCAAGAAAATTTTATAGAGAAAGTAAATGTTTCTATTGTTCTGATGGAAAAGTACTTCTCTTTGTACCTGATTCACCGAATGAACTGTACAACTTTTTTACTTCCAAAGAATCCAAATGTATAAGATTTAAAAAAAATTGTACGGGGATATAATAACCACTTTGTTTTCATCTCATTTGGGTCAAATACGACAGAGCTCTTTAAAGGATAAATATGTATTTATACATTTAGAGTTCAAAGAGAAGTATATCATTATATAATGAATTCATCCAAGAGAACAATACTCCTTATATGCGATTATATATTTATGAAACGGATAATGAACTTCAAAATCGTATAACAATTTCAGATAACTATGTCGAATGTACTTTAATTGTTCTAATTGAAATCCTGAAGGTGAATTCCATATAGTAGATTTTTTTGATCTTTAAGTAATATTATTAACTTGCAAGACTATCGAATACTCATAAGATACGATCCAGGACTTGATCAAAGAGTCTTCAATACTCCTACATCATCTCAAGTGGCTGCTGTATGGGTCGAAGACGATGAAAATGCTAATGATCGTGTTCGTGACATTACTATATATGGTCATTCTGGTGATTCACATAGAGTTTATTATTACTACGGTTGCTATGATCATTTGTAGTATCAATTACTTTTCCCATATGGAGAATTTGGTTTGTATGAAGGCATTGAGAGGTGCAAATAGACCTATTTTCAGCCTGAACATTTGTTTAAATTTGTTGCATTTCCTAATACGGTTACCTCTACGGCTGAATTTATTGAAAAAGAAAATCAAGGCTTGTAAATATATTTTATTGTACATTTTACTAAGTTTAGTAGTGTCAATTTTGTAAACGATTGATGAATTTAGTTTTGCAATGCTTAATAGAATGAAAAAACGGTCTCAGATTTCTTGTCATATAAATCGCAATTTAAGCCTTCCGGTAAGTCTGTTTTACTTCATAGTGGTAGATTGTTCCAGCAATATGTTGTAGATATGTATGTTAAGATTGAAACTACACGGTTAGACTATTTTCGTAACAATCAAAAATAAATTTGAACTTAACTTTACCAATGTATTGTTAATAGCGTTCAAAATGGAGAGACAAGAGGGTATAAAATTGGAAGAAAATTTGTTCTACCTCAGTCTTTTACATGTGGGCCTAGAGATGCTAAGGAAATATAAGGATGCAATGACTATTGTACAACATTATGAAAAACCAGATATCTTCTTGACTATAACATGCAATCTTAATTGGTTAGAGATTATGCCAAAACTAAAACACAATGACAAGCTTGAAAATTGACCATATCTAATTGCACTTATATCTAGATCAAAAATAGAAGAGTTGAAAAATGATTTATTCAAAGAAAATATCTTGGGTCATGTAGTTGCACATATATATGTTATTGAATTTTTTTTTAAAAAAAGAGGGCTTCCTCATGCACATCTATTGTTGATTTTCAACTATGACCACAAAATCTATTCTGCAATAGATGTTAATAAGATAGTTTTCTGTGAAATTCTCGATGAAAACAAATATCCTTATCTTCATTCTATTATTATTAAACAAAATATGCATGGACCTTGTGGAGACCTCAATCCAAAAAATGCATATATGGAAGCAAACAAAGGTTGTAAAAATAAATACTGTAGGGATTATTGTAATATTATTATATTCGTTGATAACTCATATCTTTTGTATAAACGTCGTGTTAACGATATTTCTATTAAAGTTATAGGTCAAATTTTAGACAACCTATGGGTTGTACCGTATAATTCTTATTTGAGCGAAAACTTTGACTGCCACATTAATGTTGAAGTATGCTTTTCTATTAGAACTATAAAATATTTATACAAATATGTATAAAAAGGACATGATCATATTCATTTTTCAGTTGCTACAAATGAAACGGGAAAAAAAAATCGACGAAATCTCAGTTTATCAATCTACTAGATTGATATCTCCACCTGAAATTATGTAGATGATTTTTTTTCATTTAATTTGGCGGAAATTTATCCAACTGTATATTCTTTACGACTTCATATCGAAAATCATCAACAAGTAAGATATGACGATGAAGATGATTTATCTACTGTTATTGAGAACGAAAATACTGTTGAAAGATTTATTTATAATCAAATCTAACTTCGGTTTCAAACTATTCGAAAGCACAGATCGCATAAAGTCTCTACGTAGCGCGAAGAGACTGGGGAGAGACAGCTCTCCATGCTGCTCCACACAGCGCGAAGAGCGATCTCCGTGGTCCACCGGTGTGATGAGAGAGCGATTTACCTTTCTCGACGGCTGATTGCGTGGGCGGCGACGGTGACAGCTTCTTGCTTGGCTTTGGATAGGTTAGGAAACGAACGGTATTTTGTGGTGAAAAAGATTAAATAGTTTTTGAAACATTCACGCACATAAATTTAATTTCAATCTATAGTTTCTTTTAATTATTTAATTTCACATACATATTGTCACATATTCATGCACATATATTTTGAATTTAAGCATACTACTTAACAAAATTAATCAATCTATTCAAGGTAATCTGGAATTATCAAAAAAGAGTTATGTGAATTAATTAAAATTTTCTTATACTTAAAATCATGTTTTAAAAAATTCTGAAACGATACTATCAATTTAACTTATGGTTTGACAAAAATTACAAAATGTAGAGAAAATAAAACAAAGTTTTTTCTATTAAAAAAAGGATGTATATAACTTGCAGTATTTTTTTCTCACATTTGTATGTTTTATATTAGATCTTAATGAAAATGTAAGGCAGGAAATGTGGCATAGTGATAGAAAAAGGTTCTGTGAGTGGTGCTTATGGATTTGAATTCATTAGGATATTCTTCGAGTTATTTGTTAAATGTACGGTAGTTCTACTCTTGTTTTGTTCAAGTGGGCAAGAAACGAATTATTTGCAATGCAACTTGCTCAATTCCAGGTTTCATATATGGGATTTCTTGGATCTACAGGGGCAACATACATACATTGTTTGTTCACTGATAAGGTAGTCTAATTTTCCTCCAATATTTTGCTTCACGTGCCTTCATTGTCAACTTGATCATATATACATTCTGTTTACTCAGATATATATTCTCGGAAGTGCATTGTTGGAACTGAGTTGGAACGACAAGCAGCTCTAGATTCAAATAGACATTCAACTACACTTGTCCTAATTTTCACTCCAATACTTATGACAACCTCTAAATACTATACTGTTCGTGCAAAATTCGCAAGCGTACGGGATCGTTGACAAGTAATAGAATTGATGAGTTACGAGTTATCGTCCCACTGGGAATAAATTCAATTCAAGTTTATTAACTTTTTATGGGATTCAAATTGTGTAAACAAAATAGATTTTGATTTTCTTTTATGTTAAAATATCTAAAAAAGCAGTAAAAAGTGTAGTTTTTATTAATTTATGGATGATTGTATTGGATTTCGAATCCTCCTATTGCTATCTATTTCAATTTTTGATTTGTAATTAGTTCCGTTCATGCGTTCTTGACAATCGATAAAACTATGATATATATTTTTCTTTTCCAAGACAAATTAAATATATCCTAACCACGATCCGAATCTATTCTTAACCCGAATTCAAATTATTAGAATGCATTAAAGTTTAGATTACCTACCTGATTGCACGTGTGATAATTGTTATTCCTAGCATCTATTGCGTATATGTTAATTTTGCCGCGTTCTAAATTTATTATGAGTTTTTCAACACTACAACAAGCAACTAATTATCTAATTGGTGGCCAATCAATTAAATAATGCAACGAGTATGCAAAATTAATCAAGAAACACAAGAAATAAATTTAACTACCAATCTTGAATTAAAACAAATAACAATAGGGTTCATCTTCATCCAATACAAAAATGGATTTAGCCTAACGTATTAATATGTAAATGACAAGAAGAATAATAGAAAAATATCACCATGATCATGAAATAAATCAAAAGAAGTTGGTCTTCAAGCCAATAGTTTAATTCTTCAAAATCTTGATGTAATTGACCTTCAATTTCTTGCTATGGCTTGAAATCCTCTCCCAAAATATGGTAATTAGCCTCTTGTTCTTGATGAATTTGATGAATCTATGGTGTATGAAGAGGCAAGAGAGGTCCCTTCTATGTGTAACCCTCGTTCTCTATTTATAAGAGTTAGAAAATAGGTCAAAATTGCATCCAATTTGGTTTCCAAAAGAATTTGAATTGCGAAAGAAAACTAAAGATTCGTCTGCAAAAAATGCCCATGCGCGTGCACCTGTATAAGTGTTGCACGCACGCCGTAGAACCAAATGGCTATCGGGTTGGGGAAATCAGGGTGTCGCGTGCGCTCCAAGAATTGCATGCGAGCGCTTGTCTCTAAATAGCTTTCGGTATTTTGGTCATAACTTTCTCTACTGGTCTCCAATTGAGCTGATTCAAAATGATTTGGAACGGTAATTCAAAGGGTTACAATTCATTTAGAAATACAATATTTCCAATTCGAACATTTTCTATCCGAAAAATGGGTCTCAAGTTGAGGCTAAAAATCTCTTGTATAACTTCTTCGTTTGGAAATTGATTTGTGAAAATACTTCCACCATATTTCACTCCTTTGACCTCCAATTGCATCCAATTAATCCTATATGATCTTCAATTATCATTTTTTGATCCGAATCATCTATTGGATGTTTACACTTTGGTCCCCAAACTTTGAATTTCTTTCATTTTCGCACGTTTTTATTCATTTCTTCCAAATCCACCAATTTGCATTGAGTTCAACATAACAAACATAATTAACACAAAATTGAGCTATAAATCATCCAAATCACTAACAAATACTCTAATTTAATGGTTCAGATAAGTGTACAAAATACACTTATCAAATACTCCCAAACTTGAACATTTGTTTGTCATCAAACAAAATTATAACATAACTTAACCAAAAATTTAAAACACACATATAATTAGATAATTTGTCTTTTGTCTCAAGATTAGAATATATGTATTAAAACTATGAACATCTACAAAATTGCAATGCTAAAATTAATTTCTACATATTCAATGCAAAATCGACGTGTGTGTGTGTGTGTGTGAAAATTCATTTCAAGCATCATAAATTCATAAAGTGATTCAAATCCCGACCCTCAATAGTCAAATTTGCCATTTCTCATCTCGTGAGTTTCAAACCCCCAAACTTATTCTTTTCACTCTTTTCTCATGGTGTGGTCTAAGGTTGAATTGATATAATATTCCTCACCCTCTCTAGTTTAGTTAGATCTTACTAATTGCAATTCAACATATCAACAAATGCGGATTCTCCTTATTTTTGATTGCTTCAACCTCTAAGAATCAATTAAGCTAATAATCTCTTGTCAAAATTCTAATTCTCTCACATGAGTGTCCGGGGCCAAATCAAGACATGTAGGAAGTTTTTTTTAACTACTCTCTATTAAGTTTTCTAAATGACCCTTGTAGCGAGTTTTCAGCCGATGACTTCCAAGTCAAATGATCATAGGGTACCAGGTTTTTAGATACCCTCGCACACTTAATCACTCGAGTCATAAAGGCTACAAAGAGAAGTTTCACAATAAGATAACACCATATATTCATTATTTTTTCTATATTTTTTCTTTTTTTATGATCTGTGCAATGCCCCTTTACAAATACTCATTTTCAAAAATCGACTCTAAACGTAAGATTTCAACCTAATTTTCATCTTATTAGCCTTAGACAATTCACACAAAATTTGACACGTACGGAATCCACATATATTTCAATGTCTCTCTACAACAGCTCAATCACCCCCAAACTATCTTAGAATTGGTTTAAGGATATATAATTTAGTGGTTATTTGGATTTAGCATCTAAGGTCCACTAACTTTTTTTCTACCTATTCAAATTTTGAATTAAACTATTTCTTCATGATGCAAAACATAAATTTTGTGCGCAAAAAATATCAAATTCACATGAATAAGCATAAATTAATATTAACACGTAACTTTTTCACAATTTATAATCTAATACATGATTCCAAATATATGCAAGTAGGCAAAATTATCTAACCCACACAAGCACACAAAAATAATAAAAGATTATTATTATTATTATTATTATTTTTTATTACACTTGAGCAAGCATACAAACTAATAAAAACTCAATATTTTTCCACTCCCAAACTTTGTCCACAATGTCTAAAAATATAACATGCAATATATAAAAGTTAAGGGCAAAGAAGGGAACTAAGTACTGCCCTGATATATATTTGAAGGTGGTGGATGGACTGACATGAAAGTTCTGGCTCACTTGCTGTGTCTTTTCCCTTATCCAATGTGTTCATGTGACGTGTTCCTTCAAAATAATAAAAATCAATCATAACATGAAACAAAGTGTAGTAAGCTCATACACAAATTAAAGGAAAATATGGGGATGAAGATAACCTATATTACTAAAACCAATAAAAAATACTAATCCTATATCTAAAAAGTAAAATAAACAAAAAGAAATAAAATTGGGTCGCCTTCCAATAAGCGCTTATTTATAGTCATTAGCTTGACTTTATTGTTTTGGCTATTTATGGTGGCTTGAAAAGAGGGTTTTCGACCTTGCATCGGCTACACTGGCAGTTGTTCTTCATTTCATCTTTGAGCCTCCAAATTATAAGATTTTCATTGTTGTCCCGCCCAACAATTTCACATTCTTCTTTCTTATTTTTGTGACTTCTCCAATGGTATATCCTTTTGCACTCCTTAATGTCTAGAGATTGCTTGAGTGGAGTATTCATGATGAAACTTTGTTGCTTTTCTTTTACCCTTAAGATTATTTTACATTTTTCAAAATCCATTAATGCTCGTGCAGTAGATAAGAATGGTCTCCCCAAAATTAAAGGCATATGTTGAGCATCTATATCAAGAATAATGAGATTAGCTAGAAAAAAATGATCTCCGACTTTGATGAGCATATCCTCTACCACTTCATAAGGATGCTTGAGTGTCCTATCAGCCAGTTGTAGGATTATGGATGTTGCTTCTGGATGACCCAATCCTAATTTCCTATATATAGACAATGTCATCAAATTAATACTTGCTCCATAATCAATTAAAGCATTTAAATAATTTAAATTCCTTATAGAGCAAGGTACTGTGAAATTCCCTGGATCTTTTAGTTTATGAGGGAGCATTTGTTTTATGATTGCGCTTCACTCTTCTGTCAGAGCTACCGTTTCATCTACTGGTAATTTTTTCTTCTTATTTAACATCTCTTTTAGAAACTTTGTATAATTTGGAATCTATTGAATGACGTCAATGAAGGGAATGTTCATGTGAAGTTGTCTGAGGGCATCCAAGAACTTCTTGAATTGTTTGTCTAGCTTATTGTTCTGTAACCTTTGAGGGAATGAGACTGGACGTGTATTTTTATTGGCAGGAATGACTGTCCTAACATGTGGACGGTGTGACTGTTCTACTTGATTAGTCTTTGATGATTCTTCGAACTGTACCACTTGTTCATCACCCGTGTTAGGTACTTGATTCTCTTCTATCCCTTTCCTTTTCACAGTAATTTCTGGCAACTGAACTCCACTTCTTGTTGTAATGGCCTGGACTTGTTCCTATTTTGGCTTCCGTTGAAGTCTTTGAGGAAATAGAATAGGTGGCACATATGCTCGAACATTGGCTGTATGCTTATTTCTGGTATCTCAATAATTGCATAATTCACAGCTTTCACTGCTAAAACTTGTTCTCGTGGGTTCTTTTCTGTGTCACTTGGCAAAGTACCTTATGGTCTGTTGGCTAATGCAGTCGTCATTTGTCCTACCCGAGTTTCCAAGTTTTTAATTGCTGCCTGTTGATTTTGAAGAATAACCTTTTGGTTATGAAAATTAGTCTCACTTTTGGTAATGAACTTAGCCACTAATTCTTCCAACGATGCCTTCTTCTCTTGCTGTTGTTGAAATCCTGGTGGGTTACCCTGAATCTGACATTCTTGACCCTGATTATTAACCCATGAGAAGTTAGGACGCTTGCTCCAATCTAGATTATAGGTGTTGGAGTTAGGATTGTTCTGCTGCCTCTGAAAGTTATGTGCATAATTGACTTCCTCAGGCTGATAAACATGGGTTGAGGCTAAAGGACAACTCGCAGTTATATGATCTACCCCACAACCTCCACAAACTTGGTGCATGCTCACATTCTCAGTTAGTTTGTCTAATTTCCTTGTTAATACTTCCAACTGAGCTGCCAATGATGTAACTGAGTCAATTGTGAATACTTGCCATTTTGTTCGAAGTTTCCTTTCCTCTTGGCCACATAGTCTGATTTTCTGCTATTTTCTCAAAGAGATCTAAGGCGTTGTCTAAGGAAATATCCATGATCGATCCTCCTACTGAAGCATCGACCATGTTACGATATTTCGGATGCAGGCCTGAATAGAAGATATAGACCTTAGCATTTTTAGGAATGTCTAGATTGGGGCACTTTCTGAAGTAATCCTTGAATCTTCCCCATGCTTTTAAATTGCTCTCGATGTCTTTTTGTTTGAATGTAGTGGCTTCATTTCTCATCTGATGGACTCGAGAAGGTGGAAAGAATTTCAAGGTGAATTTCTGTACCATGTCATTCCACGGAACAATACTCCCAGGAAGTAGTGAGTATAGCCATTCTCGTGCGCTTTCTTTTAAAGTATGAGGGAATAGACGCATTCGAAAAGCATGAGCTGACATGCCTTCATGACTGATCACCTCGCAAAGTATCAGGAAAGCTTGTATGTGTTCATGAGGATTTTCAGTTGATTTTCCTGATAACTGATGTTTTGATGATTCTGAAACAAGTTGATGACATCTGGTCGAATGTTGAAGTTGGCTTGCTCGAAAGGTAGATAAATAATAGCTGGTTGCACAGGAGCGAGTATGGGATTTAAATAATCCCTAAGGACATGATCAGGTTGTTCTGGCGCATCTAGTGGTAATTGAACTTGATTTTGATTTTCTGCCATGTCTCGTACTTCTTTCTGTTCTTTTTTTCGTTATCTGAAGGTTCTTTCGATCTCAAGATCCGATGGTAAGAGCTCGATTTCTTTAGAATCTTGCATAAACTGCCAAAAAATAAACAAAAGAATTCGTTGGGTAAATAATATTCTAAAATAAAATAAAAGAAAATTTTGAATACTATAAAACTAATAAACTTAAATTAAATTATTCATCGGCAACGGCTCCAAATACTTGTTCGTGCAAAACCCGCAAGCGTACGTGATCGTTGACAAGTAATATAATTGATGAGTTAAGAATTATCGTCCCACTGAAAATAAATTCAATTCAAGTTTATTAATTTTTTATGGGATTCAAATTGTGTAAACAAAATAGATTTTGATTTTATTTTACGTTAAAATATCTAAGAACGCGGTAATGGATGATTGTATTGAATTTCAAATCCTCCTATTGCTATCTGTTTCAATTCTTGATTTGTAATCTAGTTCCATTCATGCGTTATTGACAATCGATAAAACTATGATATATAATTTTCTTTTCCAAGACAAATTAAATCTATCCTAACCACAATCCGAATCTATTCCTAACCCGAATTTGAATGATTAGAATGCATTAAAGTTTAGATTACCTATCTGACTGCACATGTGATAAATGTTATTCCTAGCATCTATTACACATATGATAATTTTGTCGCATTATAAACTTATTGTGAGTTTTCCAACACTACAACAAGCAACTAATTATCTAATTGGTGGCCAATCAATTAAATAATGCAATGTGTATGCAAAATTAATCAAGAAACACAAGAAATAAATTTAACTACCAGTCTTGAATTAAAACAAATAACAATAGGGTTCATCTTCATCTAATACAAAAACGGATCTAGCCTAACATGTTAATATATAAATTACAAGAAAAATAATAGAAAATATCACCCAGATAATGAAATAAATCAAAAGAAGTTGATCTTCAAGCCCATGATTGAATTTTTCAAAATCTTGATGTAATTGACCTTTAATTCCTTGCTATGGCTTGATCTCCTCTCCCAAAATATGGTAATTAGCCTTTTGTTCTTAATGAATTTGATGAATCTATGGTGTATGAAGAGGCAAGAGAGGTCGCTTCTTTGTGTAACCATCGTTCTCTATTTATAAGAGTTAGAAAATAGGTCAAAATCACGAAAGGAAACTAAAAATTTGTTTGCAAAAAATGCCCATGCGCGCGCACCGGTATAAGTGTTTCAAGTGCGCCGTAGAACCAAATGGCTCTCGGGTTGGGGAAATTAGGGTGTTGCGCGCGCGCCAAGAATTGCGTGGGCGCAGATTTGTCTCTGAACAGCTTTCGATATTTTGGTCATAACTTTTTCTTCCAATCTCCGATGGAGGTGATCAAATTTAGTTGAAATGATAATTCAAAGGGATACAATTCTTTTAGAAATACAAATTTTCCAATTCGAACATTTGCTATCCCAAAAATAGGTCTCAAGTTGAGGCTAAAAATTCGTAGCATAACTTTTTCGTTTGGAAATTGATTTATGAAAATACTTCCACCATATTTCACTCCTTTGACCTCCAATTGTATCCAATTGATCCTATATGATCTTCAATTATCGTTTTTTGGTCCGAATCATCTATTGGATGTTTACACTTTGGTCCCCAAACTTTGGATTTCTTTCGTTTTCACACGTTTTTCATTCATTTCTTCAAAATCTACCAATTTGCATTGAGTTCAACCTAACAAACATAATTAACACAAAATTAAGCTATAACTCATCCAAATCACTAACAAATACTCTAATTTAATGGCCTAAATAATTGTACAAAATACATTTATCACATACTATTTATATTTTTGTTGTTGTTTTAATCTTAATTTTTTTGAAGGACTATGTTGCAAGCAATTGCATGAAAACATTCAATGCAAAGTTGGGAGAAATTCACAAATGTCGCTTCTAACATGCAAAAGTAATGCGAAGGTGGCTTGCACCTCTAAACATATATTTAACTATTTGCTAAAAGTAATACATCATTAGAACAAAATACAATATCTAATTTTATAAACTTTCCTCTATTGACAAATCTGGAAAATTAGATGAGTTCTGTTTATCTAATATCTTTTGAAGTTTTCCTATTTTTTTTCGTACTCTTCGTATGCTTTATAACTTTATTTTATGAATGAAATCATATGGAATTTTAGCGCACATATCTCTTGTTAATCCTTAACATTTGATACGCTAATATCATCTTAAAAATAATTCAGCCCGTTAAAAATGAGTTTGACTTCAAAAATTGAGATCAAAAGAATGACTAGTCCACGTGTGTCCCACTTTTTAAAATTCATTTTTTTATTCAATTTTATTTTTAATTATACATTTTTCATAATTATTATGACATGTAAATTCAAAAGTTTTTCATATTTTTTAATTGAACAATCTTTAAAAAATCACTTTCCAGAAAATCTATTGTAAAATAAATTATAAGAAACATAGTCTTAATGCCACGATATTGCTATCATGATGCCAAATAATATTATTTCTTTGGTCAAGTTGCAGCTCTTAATGCCGCGATATTGCTATCATGATGCCAAATAATATAATTTATTCGGTCACGTTGCAGCTACTGTCTACAATTTGAGACTAGTCAAATTTGGAAAGTCACAAGAAACAAAAATTGTAGAGTTAAGATTTGATGTTCTTATTTGACCATCTTCTCGTCAAAATTTCGATACTTTTTATTAGTAAATGATAATATGTTATAAATATTTTACTAGGTACGTCACATTTAAACAACATTTTAATATTTTTTAATAATAGTTGATATAATTAGATGATAAAAAATAAGAAATATTTTTACAATAAGAAAAAAGTACCAAAGCCATATGGTCAACGGTGTGAAAATAGGGACGACGAAAAAACTCGTTAAATCCTATAATCGAGGGGCCTCGCCTTGATGGGACTGGGGATTCTCTACCTAATCAAGTAAAATGGGAAGGAATGGGGGGATGTCGTTGCCCCAAGACGAGGATGGGGATGGACAATATGGTATCGCCCGTTTAAACTTCATTTCACATTGAAACTTTTTATTCAATGAGAAGAGAAAAACCATCATCCTTATTAAAAGAAACATGTGTTGTTACTAACAAATAAAAAATAATAATGATTTTCATGACTGAAGACATGAAAAAAAAATTAAAAAATCAACGGAGCGATAAACGAGGTAAGGAACCCGTCCCATCTCACCCCGATCCCTTCCTACCTTATATATTGTGTTTAAGAATGACCCAAATCTGCCCCCCTTCATTTAAGAATGCCCCGGCTTCATTTAAGAATGACCCAAATCTGCCCCCTTCATGACTCAAATCTGCCCCCTTCATGCCCCGATTTTGAATAATTTTTTTTGTTTTTTATACATGTCTATGGGTCAATTGATGATTAGACATTATTAATACCATTATATATTTTCATTTAAGATATCCAATCATTAATGTACACCTATATTATTACTAGTAGATTGAATAGAATTAAAATTCTACCATAAACTGACCCAACCCGAATCGGGTCGGGTCCGGGTTTTGCTACAGCAACAAATTGCTTTACTTTATTTACTAGAAAGACCTCTTTCTCAAATATTCCCCACAAGCCAAACTCAATGTTTTCATTTCTCAGTTAATACAATGGGACAAAGCATACCTAGCGATTTGAACCGACAACTTCCCGGAGACCGAAAAAATGATGGCGACAAGAAGGAGAAGAAATATGAGCCCGCGGGGTCGCGGCTCGCTTGGGCGGAAAGCAACGGAAGCAGAAGGGACCCCGAGGCTGTTACCCGGTTGCCGACGGTAACACCGCTGAACAAGTGCAAGCTACGACTCAGGAGCGGTTGAAGAGTTCATTGCAGGAAGAAGAGTTCGTTGCGAATCAGGACTATTTGTTGATGTAAGAAGAGTTCATTGCAATTCTTTGTGTAAATTTAGGGTTTTGGAATTGTGGAGCTAGGGTTTGAGGAATTAGCGTTGGTGGATAAATGGGTTTCAATGGGTTGGGTCGGTTTGTGAGGCTGACCCGACCCAACCTACAATTATTTTAAATTTATTGGTTCGTATCAGTTTTTCGGGTTGTGATTTTCAAGCCCAATCTACTTGTTTTCCTCCAATGTTTTCCTATCACGAGTTTTATGTGTACATTTCATATTCATTTCTCTTCATTCTCACGGCTTATACTCTCTCTCTAAATCAACTTTTTTTCTCAGATTCAAAGAATGAAGATACCACTCAATATAGAAAAAGTGGAAAAAAATGGAAGAGATAATCAACAACTTTCAGCTTTTTTCTCAGATTCAATGAATGAAGATACCACTCAATATAGAAAAAGTGGAAGAGATAATCAACAACTTTCAACTATTTTCTCAGATTCAAGGAATGAAGATACCACTCAATATAGAAAAAGTGGAAGAGATAATCAACAACTTGAGCTCAATGTGAGTGAAATTTGCATCAATAAGAGCGGTGGAGTCTCTGCTTTTTATTTTCATTTTTTACTAAAACACAAGTTGCATTACTGAAAAATTGCTTTAGTACTCTGATTGTGATTTTCTTTCTTTTTTTTCTTTTAACTATCTTAGTTATATTTTTCATTTTCTATCAAATTACCATAATACTCTGTATATGTTTAAACGATTTACACAAGTTCATTTTTCTTGATGTTGATATGTTTTGCCGTAACAGAATTTCAGGTTGTGAGGATACCACCGCAGAAGTGAGCTTGGGGGTATAAAATAAAGATATCTGTAGATGTTAGGTGCGATATATATTTGTATTTTTTTCCCCTTCGTTGAATTTAGAATATCCAGAACATATGAAATAAATTTATTTATATTTTGATACAGGAATATCCTGGAGCTTACATATCCGTACAATCTTATGGTGTCATGTACTCCATCTTCTATCCAACTACAATTGGGAAAAAGAACAAAAGGACGAAGCTACTGAACCGGCTGGATTGGTTGATTTTGTTAATGAAGGGATAAAACATTTATTATTTCCCGGTAGTATTTTTTCCTTTCTTTTAGAGATCGAAATTCAGTGCTTATTTGTTTGTTGGTACTGGGCTTTGATATGTATTAAAACCACAGGTTATAAAGCTTCATTTATGTTCATGTAAATGAATTATTGCTTTTAGATCCTTCGCAAGTTTGCTTATTATAACCAGTTTCCACATATGATACATATTGGATTGATAAAATTCATGTTATCAAGTGGTTTGTTAGTTTACCTAGCATATATTTTGAATCAAATGGTTTTGTTTCTCTTCTGAACTCTATAGTTATGCAATCAGTTTTTTTCTCTGCATGTCAAGAACTGAAGAGAAATATTTCAAAACTTGGAGATAAATCTATAAGTACCTCCCATTAGGGAAAGGCATGCATTCCAAATCTTTCCCTTTCAAATAGCAAATTCCCCTCTTACACAAAGACTATACCTCA
>CAIGRB010035801.1:0-16655 GCA_903798255.1 Fraxinus quadrangulata | reverse complement strand
TCTATAATTTATTTTTATTTATTTATACTTTAAACAATTTATAAACACTTTCTAAACATAATATCTTACCATTGGAAGAGCTTTTTAAAGTTCAAATCGCTTTTTGGCAAGGAAAAACGGCTTTTTTTAAATAAAAAAAAATTGATGTTTACCATACTCCTTAGATTGACAAGTAAACAATCAACTTCTCTAATAACAAAAAATAAAAATATTGGTCAGACGAACCCTAACTCACTCATAACCGAGCAACAAAACGCAACAAATGTTACTAAAATATTGTGTTGTGAGTCAACCTAGCTGTCGGGAATCCTTGGCCCACATGGGCCTTCGATTTAGCTCATGTTTAAGCAATATTAAAATTTTCATTCTCATTCTTCTACTCATTTTTAACCACACATTCTTAAATAATATAATATTTTTCATTATATCAATAACTTTTTTTTTTCAACCACACATTCTCCATCAATTTATTACTCTAAAATATATAATTCTAAAATAATGTAGCTCAAACACACTCTTAAGTAAAAAAACTTAGCACATGTTTGTCTATCATTAATCTAAAACTCTGTTTGTTACAGTAAAATTCTTCACCACACATTCACCCAATAAATATTCTACATACAAACCAATAAAGTTACTTTAAATTTCAACAACACATTCTTCAAAAAATACTATTCAAAACTTCACTCTTCTTCCAATAATGCAAGATAAACAAGCTCTTAAACAAAAAAACAAAAAGATAATGTAAAATTTGAAGTCTGGCCCCACGACTTATGTCGAATCTTAAATAATTTCAAATATGTCAAGTTCAGAATGGATAGACAAAGAACGATTGACACCGCTACATCGTACTAATTAGCATTGCCTTAAATTGCGTCAATTGTAGGATTCAAAAATTTGTAATTTCGGTAAAATATTCTAGACGACTTAGATGAAATGAACAAGGGTGTCAAGTTGTGAGTGCTCTTTTATGGCCTCCTTTTGTTCTGATTCAAATAAAAATCTGATATGACCCTACACACAAAAATCTCCTATGTCCCACCATGTGGTAGCATTAGTATGTGAAAATTTAATGACTATAGTCCTGTTAACGTGTTAGACTATATTTTTTAACGTGTTGGACAATAGGGATCGTATCAAATTTTAGCACGCAATTAATAAGAATTTTCGTTATCATTTGATTTTAATCATGTGAGTGATCTTGTGAGCTCCTGTGAATTAATTCCCTGTATGCGGGGACTGAGTTTCGTTGGTGAAAGGCCGTCCGTCCAAATTGTTTTTAATAAAGTCTAATTCAGAATATATCAAGTCTCGAGTTCTTAGTAGTCTTAATCTATATGTTTGGTGAATTGACGGATTTGAGGGTCCAATAACAACTTTGAACTTATTATTTAAATTATTAGTTAGGACTTGGAACCACAATATGGTAGTCGTAAACCCTCATTTTCATTTAATCGTGTCCATACTTTAAGCTCGTGTTTGATTCTCGTATTTTAAAATTTATTTTTATGTACACATTTCATGGAATCGACAAATTTATCAACTTTTCTACTCAGCTTTTGTTAAATTTTATCAAAATTTACTAAAAACTTAATTTTATCTAAATCGAACAAGGATTTTAATGTCTTATATAATTGAATTCAAATAAGGGACAAGACGCAGATCCCATGTTGAAATGTCTAGCATCAACCTTAGCTTTTGTGGCTACATTTGGTCGCACCAATTGATCTCAAACTATGAACGGTCACAGTTAGCTTCAGCCCTGGTTTGATTTTCAATTTTTTTAAAATATATATTTTCTCTTTCCTTTTTTTTTTAAACTACATTTTCTTCAAAAATTATATTACATGCAAATTCAAAATTTTTCCTTATTTATTAACCACACATTCTCTATCAATCTACTATTTCAAAAGGCATTCTTAACCTTTTAATGAGGCTCAAACACGCCCTAAATTGATCTTGGTTCACATTGTCACGTAATGTGTAGTATTAATTACTACCACAATAAATGTGACCAATATTTTACTAATGAACTGGATTATTTATTCCGCAAACCTATTTTTTACTGAATAATGTTATTAATTTCCATTGGTACTAAGAACTAGTTTAGGTTACAATTACATGTCATTAAATGATATATTTATTTAAATGCAAAGTCATATGATTCATTTAATTAAATTAATAAAAGTGTGACAACCTAAATTGATACTCTAACACCAATGGGGATGAATAATATTATCCTTTTTCATTTAACTTTAAAATTATTATTTATATTACATATATATCTAAAGTTATGTTTTAATTACTACCAAATACCAATTTTAGCCCCATTTGGTATTATAATTTTTGGAATAATGTTTTTTTGAATAATGGGTGGTTAAAAAATAAATAAAATTTTTTGGATTTAATGTAATATTATTTTAGTGGAGAATGTGTAATTGAAAAGAAGAGAGAGAAAAATATATTATAATATTAATAGGGGTCAAACTAAGGCTTAGTTATTCCCAAATAATAATTTTGGTGTCACTATTGAAAACCCTAATCCAGGAGTTTTTAACGATAACTTTCCCGATTTGGACTCCATTTAAAAAAAATGCATTTTTCTTTCTTAATTTCAACTACACGCTCTTCAATAAAACAATATTATAAGTAAATTCAATTTTCTTCATATATTTCTTAACCACATATTCTATATTTTTCAAAAAATATACTTTTAATGCAGCCCAAACAAGGGCTATCCCATGTCCACTGCCTGCTCTGTGAAGTATTTGTACGGGCTACCATTTTTCCAGATAGGGTCCAATGGGCTGGATCAGTAATAATTGGGGCATTGGCCATCATAAGTTCTACTTTTATGAAGATTTTAATTTTAATTGTTTTTTAAGTATCGATAAATTTTTTTAAATTTTTTGAATTTAATTTCACATAATAACAATAAAATAATGAAAATCGGCAACTTGTAAAATTAAATTTTTTTTTTAAAAATTAAATTTCACGATGTTATTCAAAGGTTGATTTCATATTTATAGTGTTTCTACTTGCTCCATCAATTACATTTTTATTCTAAGCTCGACAATTAAAAGTTTTCATTTTATATGGTCTTTTTGCTAATATTGAGATTCATACTCACGACTTAAATTTGTCGAATGTTTGATTGCATATTATATTTCATCATACTACACAGTTAGCAAGTACTTCGTTTATCACCACCTCACTAATTTTTTTCATTTAATTACTAATTATAATTATAATTGATATATTTAAATTTAAATTAAATTATTGAATTGTTATGATAAGCTTACGTTATATACTAATTACCCTTTTAATAATTTATTTATGACTTAATTGTGCTTTTTAAAAAAGGGATTGTGATTACAATTAATTTTTTCTTTTTCTTTTTGTTTTATTTAAAGAGAGGGGTATATTCGTCATTTCATAATTTGTAATTGAGAAAATAAGTGAAAATGACATTTTGCGTAATGAAAAGTGGAAATAAGAGCGAAAATGCCAAAAAATGAAATGTATGAAAGTTTACCACAATAACAATGAAAGATGGGAACGTTACGTGCTAATTAGCCAATCATTATCATTTTCAACTTTATAAGTTAGATTTTGCTTTCCAACCAGTGTTGGCAATGAGAAATTTATAGTGGATCAGGTCATAATTTAATAAAGATTACAATTTTATTTTTTTATTTTTTACAATTGCATCGCATCGTCTTTACAAATAGGTAACAACATTTTATGGGGACCAATTTATTATAATACGAATAGATTTGGGACCAATGGTGAAATTTCCACTCACGCACAGCCTTATCCCTAGCATTTCGCTCTCCCTCGTTAAACCCTCCATTTCCATAGAGGGAAAAAGGCTTAAACCCTGTAGCCCTCCTCTCTCAGATAGCATGCCAGTCAAAATTTTCTCATTGAGCACCGGTTTGCTCCCGGTAGCTCGTCTATCCACCTCATATTCCGCCAAATATGGCCTGCCTGTTACTCGGGTTGTGCCCGTTTTCTCCCGGATCTTCCCCCAGAAACTCAAGTACCGTCTTTTGGAGCCGCCATTTTTACCCTCCTATCAAGAAAAGGGGGCACTGACAACCCAGGTTGGGGTTCGTAAATTTTCGGTTCGTTCCGGACGGGCACGACCGGGTTCGGGCCACGAGGTGAGGGTCGCGAAGAGCTTGATTGAGGATGAGGCCGAACTCAGTGACTGGGTCAGTGGGTTGAGTTCTAACTCATTTAGGAAAGATAGTGATGTGGATGGGAATAATGGTGGTGATAATGGAGGACATGGGATTAGAGTGAGGGGTGAGAAGAGGAGGAAAGAGAGTGAATTTGATAGTGATGATTTTGATTTTCCGAGTAGGGGTGGTAGTGGGGGACGTGGGTTGGAGAAGCCAGTTTCTAGGGGAAGAGGGGGATATGGTGGTGGATTGGAGGATAACCGAAATGGTGGTAGGTCATTTGATAGGCGAACTGGGACCCGCAATTCAAGCGAGTCCTTGAGGAAACGGAAGTTTGGCAGTGAATTAGAGACAAAGAATGAGAGGAACAGCAGTATGACTGCCCGGGGAAATGGTTGGGGTTCGGTTAGGTCATTTGATAGGCAAGGTGGAACCCGCAATTCGAGCGAGTCCTCCAGGAAAGGGAAGTTTGGCAGTGAATTGGATAGAAAGATTGAGAGGAATGGCGGTATTACTAGCCGGGGAAAGGGTTGGGGTTCGGTTGATAGGTTTCCAGGGCGAGAATTAGGAAAGGGGAATGACAGTAGAGAGAAAAGGAGAGCTGCTAGAGGGTCTGAAATGGGTTATGGGAAGGATAGAGGTGGTGGCGTGGGAATGCAGAGAGAAGGGAACAGAGTACCGCAAAGAGGTTTGGTGGTTACAGATGAGGAAGAGGAGGAAGAAGAGGTCGACGGCTATAGGAGTTTCAAAGAGTTGATTGATAGCGATGAAGTTGACGATGAGGATGTAGATGAGAGCGAGGAGGAAGACAATATTGTTGATGACTTGTTTGAGAAGGAAAAAGTTTTGTCTCAATCACCCCCAATCTCGTCTGGGGGAAGTGATACCTATCTTAGTGAAAGCAGGTACCATGTTAGCATTTGATCAATTACTTTTCTTTTTTTCTGCGTGTTAAATGAGAAAGGAGGAGAATGTTCTGTCTTATGACAGAAGATAGATGTCTTTTACTGATTATACGATATAATCAACAATGGGCGAGAGTGGATCTCGTAGTGTGAATAAACCATCTACAACCTCCACAAGGAAAGGTTATTTGATTTAGTTTAAAAGCATTGTGATGACAACAGTAATGACATAAAGTACGTGGCTGAAGAGATTCCAATCTAGCATGCTTTTCAGTGATCCTCTAAATTCATCTTTGACCTTTAATAGAACAGCCAGTGAATAAATTTTGCATTTGAGCTTCATCATTAAGCTTTGTGCAGGTGACTTTTTCCTGTGTTAATTTAGTTTTTAGGGCTTTTATATCTCCATCGTTGTCCATAGATTTCTTAAATAGTAATACTTGTATGCCTCACAGGTTTGATCAATGTTCCATCTCTCCATTGTCGCTGAAAGGACTTAAAGATGTCGGATATGAAAAGATGACTGTGGTACAGGAGGCAACTCTTCCTGTAATTCTGAAAGGTCTGAGCATAGTCTAGAAGCTTAAAAGAAAAAATTAGCTATGATTTTGTTCTTTTTTATCGTCAGAAGTTACTTTTTGATGGTTGGTTATATGAAGTCAAAATTACGAATAGATGAAAACTCTGTGCGTTCTAGAAATTTTTTCTACAGCAATTCTAGGTTCTTTTGTTCTTATCAGGATTAGTACTCAATTTACTGATTTGGATCATGAAGTAACTTCTACTGGTTTGATATGTAAGAGAATGATGTGAATGGAATTTTTGTCTTACCGTTGCCAGATTCATCTTGTAGATTTGGCATTCTGGTGTTTTGACTTGTGTACCGTATCAAATGGGGTCTCAGATGAGATGATGTAGAAGATCCCTTTTTTTAACCACAACTCATTTTTTCTTTTTCTGAACTGTTATAATTCACACCTCTGTGAAGAATTAATTTGATTTATCAATTGCAAGCATTGACACTTAATAATTTATGTCTTTTTAGGTAAGGATGTGATGGCCAAGGCAAGAACTGGCACCGGAAAGACAGTAGCATTTTTGGTAAGATATTTTTTTCTTTTATATAATGATTAGTGCTTTTTGACATAAGGATTATGTATTTTGTTTGCAGATCCCAAATTTGGGGAACAGATACATTCTTTCTTTTTAAATATACTACACTAGTGCTAATATCTGTTGTCTTTGCATCCCTTTGGATTTTCCTCTCTTTGTAATGTCTTTTATCATATGTTAGCTATGAAGGAAAGGGAATTTATATGCTTGGAACCAACGTTGAATTATGGATGTAATAAATCATAAGCATTGCCCATCTTCTTTGATTCTTTTCTGTTGGTTTTAGCCTCTAGTTTGTGAGGAACATTATGGGAAGAGAACTGGAGAAAAATAGAAAGAACTTGTCAATGGTTTTAGATCTTTGGGGTATGTAAGACATGGTGAGTCTTTGATCATACTTATGTTTGAGATCTCAATTTCAGCTTCCTGCGATTGAAGTTGTTGTAAAATTACCACCAGTTGATCGTGATCAAAAGCGAACTCCAATTTTTGTGCTTGTCATTTGCCCAACTCGTGAGCTTGCAAGTCAAGCTGCTGCAGAGGCTAACAACCTGTTGAAGTATCATCCTTCTATTGGTGTTCAAGTTGTTATAGGAGGCACAAGGCTTACTCTAGAACAGAAACGAATGCAAGCAAACCCATGCCAGGTATCGTTGCTTGAGTTTTCTTAGTGATGGGTAAACTATACATATATGTCATGGTTCTAGATCATCTATGAAAGCAGAGTACAGACTGGGATTCTCAGTGTGACACGATCTCTAATTTAAAAATCAGATAAAAAAAATCTCTCATTAACCTCTTTGTTTTGATACCCATGATTTGAGTTCCAACTCTTTGCTTTCTATCTATTCTTAGTTTTAGAACCTCCATACCCTCCCTCCCTGACACAGAAGGCAGTAGATTCAGAATGCTGCATGCCTATCACCTATTATGCTCGACAGGAAATATCTTGATTTTCTTAGTAAATACTAAATGTATTTTCATATTAAAAATTCAGATTCTTGTGGCTACACCTGGAAGGCTAAAAGATCATATTGAGAATACAGCTGGATTTGCTACTCGGCTGATGGGTGTCAAAGTCTTGGTCCTTGATGAAGCTGATCATCTGTTAGACATGGGTTTCCGCAGAGATATTGAGAAAATCATAGCTGCTGTTCCAAAACAGCGTCAGACGCTTTTATTTTCTGCCACAATTCCACAAGAGGTAATTTCCATTATATTATGGTGCGACACCTCATGTCAAATTTGTGAAATTATAAATGCTGTTTGTATTGCAGGTTCGTCAAATTTGCCATATTGCTTTGAAAAGAGACCATGAGTTCATCAATACTGTCCAAGAAGGAAGCGAGGAGACACATGCAAAGGTACTGCTGTATTTGAAATGCATTTTGTTATCTAATTTGCTTTTTGATTTTCTTTTAGTTGCACTCACATTGTTTGCCATGATGTGAAAATCTTTCAGGTCAGACAGATGCATCTGGTTGCTCCTTTGGAGAAGCACTTTTCGATTCTCTATTCTCTGCTGAAAGATCATATTGCGGATGATGTTAATTACAAGGTATTATAGTCCAAACCCTAACAGTAGATATGTATATGGCAGTCTATATGTGAAAACATGTATGGGTTACTGCTGAAAGCAAATAGAGTTATTTAAAGCAATAAAAAAAGAGGGACTGCAAAAGATAGAAATTGTAGAAGTCTAACCAGTTTAGATGGTTTCCTATGACAATAACACAAATTCTTCTTACCAGTTGATGTCAATCTTTCTGTGACACTCTTTACTGTGTCCGTGGTTATTGGTATTGTATTTTGACTATATCAACTTGACCCACATGCTTATGCTTGTGTATTACAGATTCTTGTTTTTTGCACAACTGCAATGGTCACGAGGCTTGTTGCTGAACTTCTTAATGAGCTTAACATGAATGTCCGGGAAATTCATTCTCGAAAACCGCAAAGTTACAGAACTAGAGTTTCAGACGAATTCCGGAAGTCAAAAGGTCTCATTCTCGTTACATCTGATGTATCTGCACGTGGAGTGGATTATCCAGATGTTACTCTTGTTGTACAGGTAAATATATTAGTTGAATTTTCTTTTAGAATGAAACTTACCTTCATCCCTTTTCACCCCAATCCTTACCCGTGTTCTCTTGACATAACTAAAATAATAATAAAAAAATTGAGGTGTTTGTTGGTGTTAAAGGGTATTAAATCTTGGACCCAGCGATTGCACAAAAGGGCTATTAGAATTTTATTGAAATTTATCGATAGAACTGTACCCATGCATGTATGGGCAGCCTTGATTGATATAACTATTATTGCTACTGTAGATTGGGGTGCCAGCTGATAGACAGCAATACATACATCGACTGGGTAGAACTGGACGTAAAGGTAAAGAAGGGCAGGGCATATTGTTGTTGGCACCTTGGGAAGAATTCTTTTTGTCTACTATTAAGGACTTACCGTTGACAAAGGCACCCGAACTGCCAGTAGATCCAGAGACGATAAAGAAGGTGAGTGTTGAATAAAATGTGGCCATGTAAATAATTAAGTTCTTTTCCAGTAATTGTGAGCTGATCACATCATGCAAAAGTTGGCTTGAGCATATTTTAATTGGAGAATTTCACTGTCAAGGTCTGTTTGGCAAGGATTTTTAAAAGTCAAAAGCTGCTTTTAGACTTGTTAGAAGAATTTTTAGAGGAAGTTAGCCCAAGATGATTTTTTCAAGAAGCTCTTCTACAAGAAGTAGAAACCCCGACCCACGGGCCCTTAGTCCCAAACTGATATTGATCGATAAATATGTTTTGTTCAATAAAAGCTGCATTTACTTTCTTGAAGTCATGTAGTATGTACAGTCTGATATCTGAAGGCAAAAATATTGTGGTATGCACAGGTCGAACGTGCACTATCCCACGTAGAGATGAAGAACAAAGAAGCAGCATACCAGGCATGGCTTGGATATTACAATTCTAATAAGAATGTGGGTCGAGACAAGTACAGGCTTGTAGAGCTTGCGAATGAGTTCAGTCGAACCATGGGGCTCGACAATCCTCCAGCCATTCCTAAGCTAGTCCTTGGCAAAATGGGCCTTAGGAATATCCCTGGACTGCGTTCTAGGTAGATTATGTATTTATTTTTGTTGTCCCTACAATTTTGATTTTTTTAAGTATTATATTTTTGCTTGGATACAAATGTAACGATTTTTCTTAGTCACATCAATACATTACGATTGATTGACAATTTGATGAACTAAAACAAAATCAAAATTCGCCTAACGTTTGTATCAGAAATTCGGTTTGGATCTTTTTCAATGAAATCCATTCCAATTAAGCAGTGTTGCTAAGCTCATGTTTGAAGTAACTTTTTATCTATACACAATTTGTCGGATGTATAAGCACTATTCAAACATTTATTATTCTTTTTTATTTATTTATAAATCGAACTTGTTTATAAACACTTCTTAAACACCCTTCACGCGTTTTTTTATTGTAAAGGTTTTGTTTGTTAAATAACCACATCAAAATTCATTTTTACTCACATTTAATTGAATTCACGATTTTTTTTACTTTTTAACTATTTGAGAAATTCACAAATACTATCCATATATTTTTTATTCTTTTCTATTTATTTATTAAACAAACGTGTTTATAAACACTTCCTAAACATTCTTCAAGTGCTTTTTATTGTAAAGTTTATGTTGAAAAGCTAGTCAAAATTCATTTAATCACATTTAATTAAACTTATAATTCTTATCTACTTTTTTCCTACACATTCTATACATTTTGTGGAATTTATAAGTACCATCCACATATTCTTTATTCTTTTCAATTTAGTTATAAACCAAACATGTTTATAAACACTTCCTAAACATGCATTAATTTCTTTTTATTATAATTTTTTTTTTTGTTAAGAAGCTAATCAAAAATTATTTTTAATCACATTTAATTGAACTTACAATTTATCTCAAAATTATCAAAAAATGCCCAAATCAAATCATTAACATCCATCATTCTCTGTTTCCTTATTTCTTAATTTGTATATTTACATTACTATCCAATTTAGCCCATCTTCCTGATGATCCACTCATTTAGTGAAAAAAAGGGAAAACATTTAGTAGATTATTGATTTGTCTAAATTCATCTTTCCCATTCATGCTGCTAGTGTTAAACCTCCTAACCAAGATTCAACACAGCATTAATACAAGGGATTCTGTAGTAAAAAACTATGGCTTAACTAAAAAATTCCTACCTTAAAAGACTAATTCCAGCATTGAGACTTTCTACTTCAATGAAATTAGAATATTTTAACCCTATTAAGGAAAGGGCCAAGAAAAACACCGAAAATCTAAATGAGTCCTACACCCTTCTTCCTACTGTGGTTAGAAATTGACTAGGAATTGTACATACAAAGTACTATGTTAAAAAGTTTGACATATAACAAACAGCGGTTACAGGATGATCAGAATGTTCTTTTCTTCTACCATCATTTTCTTCCTGGTTCACCGAACAAACTTTGACTGATGGATCCTTAAGGTCATTGATCTTGGTAATTTATCAAACTCTCCTGTTAAGAGGATGCACCGTCACAAAATATATTGGTGAAAATTTGCTGTGAAACAATAAAATGATCTGCAGCGACAAAAAAATATACAGACACTACAAAACAAGCATATCATGAAAAAAGCTAGCTAGTAGGAGTAATTAATTGCATACAAGTATTGTAATTCCTGAGCAATTTGTACCTAGCCAATCAGCATAAAGCAGTCATAGCAATATTAGATCGGTAAGAGCATAATATTAATGACCAGCTTTATTTTCAAAAAGTAAAATAAAATAAAAGACCGGCAGAGGAAAAAAGTAACAGAAGAAATATCACTCAGAAAAGTGGAAGGACATTTTAATCATATGGGACCTTATATCAGGAATACTTAATTCTTGTACTATGCTACATCTAGTGCATTGTCCTAAGAAATCATATATTGGGCTTCAAGCCCTTCAGTCAGGTTTCCTTTCGTCCTTCAGTCTCCAACCCTTTTATGTTGTCAGGTTTTGTTGCCCATGGAAGGTTGGATCTTCCTCCTCCCTAAGGTGTACTTTAGCTTCGAATCCATGGAAGGCCAGGCCTATCTCCCTACCTATGGCGTTTAATTTTATTTGCTTCTAATAAAAACTCCACCGTCATGTCATTTGACTAAAACAAAGAAAAAAAAAATCCCACTGTTCAAGCTGTGATACAAATGTGGCCCCTGATGAGCTCATCCAGTCACCTATAAGCGATTCACCTAAATACATATACTGTGAACCATTACACATCTGCATGTGTTATTTATCTGAAGAGGGTACGTTTTGTAATTATCAAGTCGTCCATGTTCTTAGGATTAGCTAAAGCAACAAATTTGCAAAGCCAGGACAACTATAGACTAAACATCTGACTTGACACGATCAGTTACCTGCTGACTCGACCAAATTGAGTAAGTCCATTTTCTTGAATGATTATATAAAATTTCACTAGTCAAAGCATGATTCTTACCTCTGATGATGAGGAGAGGATGGTTGATCTGGTGAAGAACGTTGCCCAGAGTCCCCATGGAATCTATGTTCCTCAAATGTCCTTCCTCGACTTCCCTCTCTTGGCTGTGATTGTTCACTTATACCTGAAAAACCTACACGGCCCAGAGACCCAAACTCGACCTGTTCACCATAAGAACCATAAGTAGTGTTGCGGTCAAAAGGATAAAGCATCATGACCGGTGGGACGGAAGGTCCATTAGAAGACACTCCACTGGGGTTCATCACGGGAAAAGAATGAATGCCACGTGCCATATTAGGACCATTTTGGCTAGAATTCAAGTGCAAAGGACCATTCTGGGATTGGTAAGAAGGGACAGACCATGATCGGTCAGCTCGATTCTCACTGGAAGCCACCCCGTCCATTCTCGAGTTTGATTTATTAGTTTGGCTGCGATTGTGGCTTCGTGCTGTAGCTCGTGATTTTGAATTAGCATTCCAGTTAGCCTCTCTGTCACCGTTATCATTCCTATCATAGTTGTAATTCCCCCTTCTAGTGCCAGAAGAGTGTCGCTCTCTTACAGAAACCTTCTGAAGCAATGAAATTTAAAACAATCAAAAGTAACTACTGAAGTGGCAGTGGCCTTAAAGTAAAATGTAAACTAGTTACTAAGAGAATATTAGAGAACCAGACAAGAAGCGCAAGACAAAAGAAGTTAAGTATACAGTCAAAGCAAACTAATACTCAAAGTTGAAAGAATATATTTTTCTAAATTTCAGAGGCCAGTTCCATCCCCCTGCACAGACGTAAATCTAAACCCTGGCATCACAGTAAAAATGATGAAATCATTCCACAAAGCTGTCCATGTCATTACTCATGGCAAGAGGACCTGAAACAAGGCTCAATTAATTTACAACTCACTACTCCTGATAGCATACAAAATTAGGACATATTTCATATCAAAAACAAACACGCGTTCCTTTTCTTTTCTCCCTACAAATTTGGATTGCAAAATTGTTCTGCGTTACAGCCAACCTCTCAATCAATAACGGAAAAATGAAAATATTATCAGTTATTAAAGGTGATAATTATAAAATCATCAGTACTTCTATCGATGAAAACATCTTTACATCCAAATATGGCACAAGAAGATGACAATCAATAGACAAATGTTTTGGTTCTTAGTTCTTACACCCACACACACAATAAGAGAACAAAAGTCAAGTACACATGCTGCACTTTAACTTAAAATCTTCGTCTTTATAGATCAACAAGAAAACCAAGTACTTGATTATAATTATCTTTTGGGTCCCAAAAATACAAATTTAAGTTTCACTTAGCCCCTATTTGGGCTCCATTTTAATTTAAATTAATTTTTTTTTCTTCTTTTCAACCACACATTTTTCAATAAAATAATATTACACATAAACCCAAAACTTTTCCTTCTTTTTTAATGGCACATTTTCCAAAAAATTACTATTCCAAAATACTTTCTTCCCAAAATCTCATTAAAATGGAGCCCAAACGAGGGCTTAAGAAGTAGAAATGGCTCTTAATGACCTTTTGAACTACAATTGGTTACAAACTAATTTGTGTATGCTCATTAAGGATATGAAATCATCGCCTCTCACTAAGTATCAGCTTAGAAGGTGCTTGATGCATGCCATTATGAAAGTTGTGTTGAGAGAGGATAACAGGAGAGCTTCCAAAGGTGTTAAGACTTCTTGCTTGAAGGTTAAAAGTAGTTCCCTACTTTAGTACTTTTGGAGCTTGCAGTCCTTTCTACTACAACAGATTAGGATGGATTTTTATGAAGCTCAATGCAGTTTTATTTGCTTCGCATACACTTGTATACGTTCTCCTTTTTCTTGTAGAGAGAAATGGAAGTAACAACCATTTGTGCGTTGGGGAATGGAATACTAAGTGCAGGTTTGGCTAAGCTTAAATTACAGTTTAAGCTGGTGAACACACTTTTTATCCACACATTTCGTAGGACTCATAACTACTATCTACTTATTATCCACTGCTTATAAGCACCACCAAACATACTCTAAGATAAACATAATTGAAGTCACAGTAGGACTTCCCCAAAAAGAAAATAAGATCTGAAAAATGTTATAGCCAACATGTAACTGAACAAGTATGATAAATTATCTTACAGGATTCGGCAGGTAAGTCCCAGTCCCGCTACGATATCTTGGCATATCATCTATGTATCTTGGAGGAACATATGGAGATCTACTGGAAACAGACTGAAGGGGAGCAACCGGAACTAGACGTTGACCATAACTTGCTAGCTGAGTGAAATGATTCGTGTTAGCTGAAAGTGGTCTTCCAGGATTATCATATGGGAAATGACCCTGCAGATAAACTGGTGGGACCATTACAGGTGAAGGATATATTATAGGTCCATGGGAGTGTGGATTTTGGCAGAACCTTCCAAATTGCAAATTTTGCCAATGGCTGGGAAAGTCACTGTTGAGAATATCAAATTTTTGCTCATTAGATGTCTCAATAGTAGTTGTTCCCCTCAAGGAACTAGAAGAATTTAAATCCTCAGATTGGTCAAAGCCCTCAGGACTATAGTTCTGACCAGAGTCACTGTTATCCAAGCTTTCATCACCTCCAAAATGGTCAGTTGATTGATCAGAGATTCCTGTTTCAGGAGGAATATTGTATACTGGAAGCATTACAAATGGGATTGGAGGCCCAGTAGGATAAAATGCAACAAGCCCATTGTTATCCATCATCCTCTGTCTAGAACCAGGAGCTATCAGCATTGGGGCAACGGGGATCATTGAGTCTGATCCACTCGTTTGAGCAACTTCAAAGCCAGGGACAGGATGCCTTGGGACATGCAAAGATGCAACAGATTGAGAAACCGGATTTTGTTCTGCCATATCAGTCCCCACATTTGATAGTGCAATCCATTCCTGATCATAATCTTCAGCCTGATTTGTTATATGTTCAGACAAAATTTTGCCTTTTCCATGGCCAATAACCGGATCAGCAGCAACTATTTTCTTTCCCCGTCTTTCATTTGTCGACTTTGGGTTCTTTACTGATGGTCCATCCCAGGAACCCTCTGAAGAAGCTCTACTTCTCAAAGAACCACTGCGAGTAGCAGAAGGGAACCTTGAAGCTGCAGGTCTTTCTTCCCCGTAAGCCTTGCTACCTCTGATATCGTGCAATGGGAAATTATTACTATCCTCCCTCATTGATCCATGTTTTTCTTTGGCATGTTTACTAGTTGTTCGAAATGGAGGGATGTATTTCAAACTAGATGATCTAGCCTGTGGTTTATCATCGGACTGCATCATTTCAAAACTTCCATTATCAGGGTCGTAGCCACTATTGGAGCCAACATCCTGCTCCTGCAAGAATTCATTGTCTGCTTCCATAGGGTTCATTCCCACGGCATCAAAGTTTTCATTACTTTGCTCCAGTGCATCTTCAGAACGTGACCCGTGGTCGATGCTTGGGAAATAATGAGTGAACGGGGGTGAAACCAGACCATGAGGAAATTGCAAATTTGGAAAAGAAGGATCAAATACAGGAATATTTGTAGGAAGCAATCCTGGTAGATTCTGTTGACCATATCCCATTGAAGCTAACAAGGATGGTGAGATCGGGAAAGGCATTTGACCAGATGATAAGTTGAATGGTAAGTGAAGCTGACCGTTGAAGCCATGGAGCGAAGCAGATGCCATCATGTTGACAAAATCTTGCTCTTCCTGGTGCATCCCCCGGCTTCCAGAGGTTGAGGAAATATCTTCATTTGATGCATCCAAACCAGAGTCTCTTTGATAGCTATGTGAACTACTATTAGAGTCAGCAGCAGTGTCTAGACTTTGACGGGATGGATTGTGCCTAGCGGATTGAGTATTGTAAACTGAGGATTGACTGTTATTGCAAGCTAAACCTTCAGATCCATGGTTCTTCCTCCTGTTACTACTATCTGGCCTTACAGAAGTAGCATGTACTTTTGCACTTTCAGTAGATCTATTATGCCGTACTTGAGATGAAACATCACTATATGTATCAGTAAGCTCTGGGCTTGAGCGTGTTCTGGCAAAAAGGAACTTTCCCTGGAAGTCATTCACCAAAAGATCAGGTTTCAGATCTCTCTGACCTTTCTCGTTATTCACAACCTGATTGGAAGTAGTATCTCTTCTACTTTGTTCAGAACCCCTCAAGCTACTCAACATGACGTGATTTTTTAAGCTGTGAGTTTGAGAAGCTGCGGACAACTCACTCTTTCTAGACATGCTTACTGGTGAATAATTACCAGAGGATCTGCCATTCATTTTTTTGCCGATCACATCATTCTTTGAATTATCAAATTCATAAACGCTCTCTGGAGTCGATAATCTCAAGCGCCACAAATCAATGCCTGGTGCATCAGGCCGATTTCCACTGCCATGCCTTTCCCATGTATTTGTGAAGAACTGATTAACTTCATAAATTACATTTTCTTTGGTGCAGTCAAGTAATCTAGCTAGTCTTTTAGCTCCAAAAGCAAATGCGCTCCGTATTCTAAAGAAATTACCTGAAAACAAAATTATCAGCAGCAAGTAAACTATTAAGTAACGGAAAATGATTCCTACCCACAAGAAATATAGAATAAAACAACCAGTGAATTTAGACAGGAGATAAAAATACGAAAACTGCAAGTACCTTACCTAGGTTTTGCAAAAGGAATAATGCAAGCTGTTGCAAAATAAAAAGAAAAAGGACTACATTTGTTTGATAAAAGAATTCAGATAGAACCAAGTTTGATAAATTGAAACTGATACTGAACATACAAAATCAACAGTATTAGACTGCATCTCTGAGACTTGTCATGACCATTTACATAGTGAAAAGTTCAATTGAGCTCAAATTGTGTACAGGGAAACAGCATATTGACTTTGGACGCGGTAGTTTGTTTCTTTATTATTTT
>CAIGRB010035776.1:45883-77721 GCA_903798255.1 Fraxinus quadrangulata | reverse complement strand
ATATTGAAATTTATAGAAGTTGTTATTATTAGTATTTAATTTAAATTAAATATCACCAACTTTTAAGATTGGCTTGCACGTGTGCTTTAGTTTGGATACAAACAAATTCTTATGTGACTTGTATATTTATCCCAACGAGTACATTGCCATGATAACTCTACTTTTGACTAGGAATCTTTCTATTTAAATACAAATATACAATACAAACTCTATCCCTTTGAATGTGATAGGTATTAAATATGTATTTTACACAAATTCAAGTACATGTGTCATAGTTTGGTTTGTTTTATCAAGATTCAATTAATATCCAAGTTTGGTACACATTTTTATCCTATCACAATTGTACTATGAATCAACTACTATTTTTTTTACTATAAATAGTGTGCAATTGTCCCATTATTTCTCCACCAAGAATTGTTACATGGGGGGGGGGGAGAGAGAGAGAGAGTGAGTGAGAAAATTTACATTGAAGAACTAAGAATTCATCGTTTGGATCCGAATTTGAAGGTTTGAATTGAAGATTTGAGATTTTCTTCATATTTCCATGATTCGGGTGATGGCTTCATTTTATTTTCTATGTAATTCTTACATTAATATGCTAGGCTAAATTTAGTTGTATAGGATGAATGACAAAACTCTTTAATTCTCTGTTTCTAATTTAAGGCTTGGTATTTTTACATTTAATTTTTGCGTTGTGATTCCATGAACATCCATAATCATATTATTTTAATACTTGTGCACCATTATGACAATAAATTGCTTATTCTTAGTGTTGAAAAACTCACAATAGGTAGAACATTGTTTACGAAATACACAAACAATAAATATTATGAATAATATTTATGAAATGTGCGAACATGTGTGATAATCCTCAACTTCAATACATGTTTGTCATATGAATGCGGACAAGGAATATGATCGTCTCGTGATAAACATAGGTTTATTATATATTGGAAAAGAATGGTAAATAAAAGGGGATTAATCGATCAACACAATTGCATGAATTGAATTAACTATCACAAGTTGACGATTGAAATTAAGAATTGATTAGTAGAGTAAAAAATCCAATACGTTTGTCACATTTAATTTAAACCAAGATTTATTACTTTTGTAGTTATAAAACATAGTTAGACTCAAACCAATCATATTTTCTTACAATCATGAGTTTAAAACATTGTTGAAAACAAAACAAAACAAATTTTTAGGTTAATTTCAATTCGTGTCAATGTACTTCAATTTGTGTCAGTTAGGTTATACTTAATCTTCTATCAACTGAGACAATACACATTAATTTTATCTGAATTTAGGCCACTTCGATCAATTTTATCATGCTAATGTCACATACTGTCGTGGTTGTTAAATACAAATGGTCATCCTATGTGACAATAAAAAAACTACTTGAAAGAGGTTATACAGTTGAAAAGTTCATTTTACACATTAAGCCCATATTTGTTAAAAGTTAAAATCAAGATTTTAATATAAGTCAAAGTCAACAATTAATTTTAACCACACATTTCATGTGACCACAACTTTTTAATCACATTTCATTAATTTTTATCAAAATTCACTAAAAATCTGATTTAATCCCATCAAAAAGGGAGGCTAAATTTATGGATTGAAAATAACTATAGTTTTTTTATTATTATTATTATTATTATTTTGGTGTATCACTTTTTTCAGGTTTTTTTTACGACCACATATGATATCTATTGATATTTAATGGACACTCCATGTCTGACACAAGTCATTGTGATGGAGTCGAAAGAAATAGCATAATTGAGACAAAATTAAAATTTAGTAACCTAATTGCTATAAATTGAAGTATTGTTCCATTGTGTCAAAGTGCATTGATTTGCGAATTGAATTAATGTTCAAGAAAATCTCGCAAATGTACGGAATTATTAACAAGTAATACATATTGAGTACATGTATCATCCCACGAGAAATAACGTTCAACTAAAGCGCATTAGTTATAATTAAACTCGATCAATCGTAACTCAAAATGTTTGTTTTTTTTGTGATTATCCTAAATTACACTAAAAATACTGTAAAAATTTGGTTTTAATCAAATAATGAGATGAATGTGTTGGATTTTTGACCCCGATTATTGATCTTTATTCTTAATCCTCAACTTATGCAAGTTTGTATCATGCAAGTGTTCATGACAATCAATAATCTATTAATATCTAATATTATTTTCCAAGATAGATTAAATATATCCTTAGTGTTGGGTTTTGATATCCAATAAATTCGAACAATGATGTAAAACAATTGTCAAATTATTTAGCGACACCATAAACTTGGTTCGACTCGAAAACGATATATTCTTTTGGATTGTCTAAGTCTGGGTTTGGATGGTTATGTTGTTAGCCCATTTATGTAGTTAGTCGTGGGAATTATTTGGTAGCCTATTTAGTGGACTTTGGCCTATTTTTGGAGAGAGTGTTTGATCCAAAATTAAGTGACCTAATTGACCCCTATTTATTCCCCCAATTCCTAGCCCTTTTTTGTGAGTGTGTGTGTGAAGTGTGTGCAAGTGAGTGGAGAGGAGAGGTAGCCATGGAAAAGAAAGGCAGCCGGATTTTGTTTGGTGGATTTCTTGGTGAGTTCCAACCGTTGTTATTCTCTTCTCCTTCCTTCCTGTGTGGGCTTGCAATCACCACCACCATATCTCCTTCGTGGGGATGAAACTTGGAGCAAACAAGGTGTAGACGTTTTGGGTCGAGCCTTGGTAGTGTGGTGTTCATTTAGTTGTTTTCTAAGCCCGGAATCAAGGTTTCTCTAGGGATTTTTCTCCACACTTAGCATGACCCAATCCTATTCATATGCAAAGCAAACATTTAATCATGCGATTATCACACATGATTAGTGTTATAAAAAATGTAAAGCATAGTTAAGCGTAGAGGCAAAACTTCCAGCTTTACGAGCTTAAGCGAGCTTGTACGAGGCTTAGGCATAAAAAAAGTTTTCTTATTTTTAATATTTTTTAAAATTTTTAATCATTTTAAAAATAATTTAATAATTAAAGTAATACATATCAAACGTCTAAAATTATAAAATACTATATTTATTTAATAATTTCTACAATTAATCAATTATACAATTTTCAAATTTTAGAAATGTAAAAATTAGAATATTTTTCATAGTTTCAATTTTGGACTAGACAAATCCTACTTAATAGATTTATAAGAATTTCATACATATTTTTGGAGTTTACAATAGAATAACGAGTTTCAAAATTATAATTACATAATGTAAATAGTATTCTAACTTAAATTTTATTTAACTATTTAGATAAAGTCATTTTTAACTTTTATATAGATAAAATCTTTTAAAAATTTAAAATTAATGTCAAATAAAAAGTTTTTAAAAAAATAAAAAAAAATTAATAAGCTAAAATCAAATATAAGACTTTTAAAAAAGGAAAAAAAATAAAAAAATAAATCGTGAATAGGTTAAATGAAAGAGAGGAAGGAAAAAATTCAACCATTTAAAAATTTGAAACTAAAAAAATCTAGACGTGAAGCGAGACGTTTTGCCCGAAATTCAAGTCGGATGATGCCTAGATGCTTTCTAAGCAAGCTTTTTAGAACACTGCACATGATTGCACACACCATAAACATTATTCCTAAAATCTATTGTCCGCATGTCCAATATGCAATATTCTACTTATTGTAAGTTTTTCAACATCACAAATAAACAATTAATTGTCTAAATGGTGTGCAAACATTCAAAGAATAAATTATTCATGCATATTAAGGTCTTGTTTGTCACCCATTATTGTGTTGAAAATGAAGTAATGAATAGTAATGAATAATAAATTATTCATGTATATTAAGGCATTGTTTGTCACCCATTATTGTGTTGAAAATGAAGTAATGAATAGCATTTTTTGAAAAATGTGCAGTTGAAATTTAAAGTAATTTTATTGATTTGTATGTAGAATATTTTATTGGGTGAATGTGTAGTAAAAAATCTTATTGTAATAAACAATATTTTGAAAAAATGGTAAACAAACAAAGACTTAATCATAAGCACAAGAAATAACTAAAATACGATAAGTCTTGAATTAGAAATATAAATCAAAAGATTTTGTCATCTATCAAATATATATAAAGTGTTTAGCCTAGTATTATCATAGCAAAATTACAGAAAAAAATATAGAAACAACATTACTCGAGGTAAATAATACGATAAAGAACTTGAAAACTCAAAAGCTTCACTTTAAACTTCGACCGAGCTATCGAATTTCACTTCTTGATGTATACTTTCTTCTTACAAGCTCAAAGTATGAAAAAAACTCTGTAAAATCTATTTTGGATGGCCATTAGGTCTTAAAAGGTGTAAAAGATATCATTCTATAATCAATTGGACAAAATAAGGAAACCAGAAAATTTCCTTCAGAGATGAACCATGCATACGCATGATAGGCTATCCTTAGGCTCAACGAGCCATCTAAAGGCTTTGCGTATTTTGGACTAGTAGGCCTATGCATACACATGGCTTTAGCTTAAAAATATCAACGAATACTCTAATTTTAATGCCTAATTAAGTATATAAAATACACTTATTAATTAATCAAAACAAATTTTCAAGCAAAGTGAAATTTTGTACAAGTTACAAAAGTTCGATCATGCTACAGGTATATCATCTTTTATATTATGTCATATGACAGCACACTATTGAACAATTTAAAAAAATAAATAATTTTTTCTCTAATCATCTTTTAACACCATATCAAATGTTGACAAGAATGTACACTTAAGTGTATTGTTGACAAAGTTTTAAGAACTCTATACTGAAACTTAAGAGACATTAGTACAAAACTTCGTAATATACAATTCATAGTATTCTAACGAGGGCAGCCCACACAAAAATGCATAGTCTCTACCCCATCTGATCACATCTCGTTCAGCAATAAAATAACGAAATAGAAAAATAAATAAAAATTAAACCCTAAAAAAAAATAAAAATAAAAAATATTTCTCTCTCCACCTTTGTCTCTTGTCACCTCACTTTCCTCGCCCAAGATTTTGCGCCCCCCTCTCCTCCCCTGTCTCTATATATGCAAACACGCATAGATGCACTCTTCTTCTGGAAACCCTAGAAGCATCCCTAGAAATTATTGCTTGGTTCAGTTGTTACAGTGGCTGATATATTTGGATGAGATTAAGGAGAGGAGTAGGAAGCAAAAAGATTTGTTGTAGTAGCAGCAGTTATGCCGCCGGAGCCATTGCCGCCTTGGGAACGGAGAGACTTTCGGAAGCACGACCCCCGCTTTGGTGGAGGATACGTGGGCAGCGGCGCCGGCCCTCCTAGATGGAGAGACCAGCACCACCCTCATCCGCCGCCTTTTCACCCGCTGACGTCACATCCCTACCATCTTCAGCAGCGCTGGTACTCCGATTTCCGCTCCCGCCCACTACCCCCCGGTGTGTAATTAATCTATTTTCCTTTTGATTTTTATTCCTTGGTAACAATTCCGTTTCAAAAATTAGATTTTTTTTTAAAAAAAATTAAGCTAAAGCTAGATTTTTTTCCCTTTAAAGCTCTTCTTCTTCTTCTTCTTTTTTTTTTTTTTGATAAAAGTTCTATTTTATAATTTCTGGTAGTCTGGGGAAGTTATCATGGATAAAGATTTTTCGCGAAATCAATTCATATGTAACTTCTTAAAATGGTAGTGGAGATTGGGTTTATGGGCAGATCTGTTGTTCTGAAAGTAAGAATAGACGTAGTTTATTGTTCTTTAGTCAATTATAGATGTGTCGATTTATGGTTACCTTGCTTTTTTTTCTGTCTATTTTCAATTTGGTGAAATAATTTAATTGAAGAATTGTACTTTTATGCTGGGATATTTATTGAGGATAATTTTTTTTCTTGCGTTGATTTGTTTCTTCTTCTTCTTCTCCTTTTTTTTTTCCGAATGTTTTCTGCTGCAGGTCACGGTAAGCAGGGGAGCTGGCACATGTATGCTGAAGAGTCTCATCATGGGGTTCTGCCATTTGGGTCTCGGCTTGGTGACATGAAGTTAGATGACGGGAATTATAGGCCTTTTGTGTCTCGTGGTGATGAAAGGTATTGTAGAAAAAGCAGGGAAAATAGGGGTTATGGCTGCCAGAAAAGGAAAAGTAACTCTTCGGAACCTGCTACATCTTCGGCTGTGTCCAGTAGACCCGCCAATTATGTGAACAGGCAGAAGTCTGAAGAGAATTTGCAAACGCACAGCAGCAACAATAGTAACAACAACTCCCGTCCTCTTCCTGACTCTGTGAACTCATTGGCTCAAAATCCATCTCTTGTGAAAGATCGGCATGATAAGAAGGGTGACAATGTTGATGCTTCGGCCAGCATGTTTCAGAATGTAGAGAAAGAGGACTCGGTGGTGTCAATAGATTGGAAGCCTCTGAAACGGAATCGGTCAGGTAGCTTGTCTTCGAAAGGGTCTGGTTTCAGCCATTCGAGTAGCTCCAAGAGTGTTGGAGCCTACTCCAATGAGACTCTGGTGGAGGTGCAGCTGAAGAATGTGATGTCTGTTCAGTCTCCTTCTGGGGATGCTGCTGCTTGCGTGGCATCCACTGTTCCAGCTCTATCTGAAGAGTCTAATTTAAGGAAGAAGCCACGCCTTGGCTGGGGCGAGGGATTGGCAAAATATGAGAAGAAGAAAGTTGATGGCCCTGAACATGGTACAACCAAAAATGGATTGGTTATTAGTGTTAACAATACAGAACTTCTGCAGTCTCATTCCATCAACCTGGTAGATGAGAGTCCTAGAGCTGCATGTTTATCAGATCTTGTCTCCCCTGCTACGCCATCTTCGGTTGCTTGTAGTTCATTGCCAGGTATTTTTGTTGCTTTTATTAAGCACCTTAACTTTCTCGCCTTATTGAACAGTACTTATCCACATTTTCTTTCATCTCTACTACCCAAAAAAATGAAAAAGACGGAAAGCTGTCTAGTCTAGGAAATAAAAGAGGCATTTAATATGTGTAAAACCTGTGGTGAAGATAAAGAAACTGTGGGGTGTGAAGTTACAAACCAATTAAGATGCAATTATTATGAACCCAAGTTGAAGGTAATGAGGTGTTGTTACACTGTACTACTAGTTAGAGTTGATTATAATAGTTCTCTCCTTGATAAGATGATTGGAGTATGATTATTTTTCCTCTTATATATTTTGGGATTTATTGTTTCGTTGATTTTGATGCCTCTTATATATTTTGGGATTTATTGTTTCTTTGATTTTAATGCAACTCGTTTGTGTGATTTAATTAATTTGATACAAATGGAATGACCTATGGTTTTATAAGTGCCTGAGGCTTATCCATGAGGCGTACTTCATGTGAAGCGTTCATAGTTTGAGTACCATTTGTCAAGGCATACTCCTAGTGGCAAAGCTATGATTTTAGTTTTGGGGGGCCTATTACGGTCAGCAGCTGAGGTGTAGTGATAGCCAACAAAGAGAGAGACAGTTGAAGAAATCAACAAAGTTACTTATTTTGTTCTAAAACTTTGTTAAGAAAACATAAAAGTAATCAAAGTCTCGTAAATAAAAATGCAAATAAAATAGCGAAGAAAATAAAAGAAGGAATCAACAATATTTTCCTACTATCTTAAATGAGGCAATCAACCATTTTCTGTTCATTTATGAAGCTTTTTTATCTCATCCTATCTATTTTCATCATCCACTATTTATTCACGAAGCTTTTCCACAAAAGGGTAATATGGATTTTCTTGTACCCACAATTGTTGACTCTTCTTGTGTCTCTGAAAATAAAGGAGAGAAAAAACGGAAGCAACCATTTACTATTTGTAGTCAATTCTAAGTTTAATTGTATTCCTGTTTTTTCGAACAAAAACTAAACTTATACAGAAAAATATGACTGCAATTGTCTCGAACAGATCAAATTACTTCCATAGTCGTCTAATTTTTCGAAGTACAAAAATATTAGAAGGTATAAACACGAACATGAGAAAGTGAGGCGACAACGAGCGATGCAGCAGAGTAGTGGAGAGCATCCGCGCAGCTCACAAACGGCACAGACACCCCGTGTCCCCGTTGCGCGGTGACTAGTGTCAGCGTAGACACCAGTGGACATTCCAGCATGTAGACGGCGTGGATACCCCGTCTCCACATGTGCGCCTCCGTGCAGCGCGGACATCGTGCTATGCCAGTGTGCACACTGCACGGCACGGAGATCCAACTCCGCGCAGCGCATCACAAGGTGGATTCCAACTATACACGAGGTAAAATATCTACTCTCTCAATCTACTTTTCCATTCACTTTTACCTATCTTCTATTCCAAAAACGAAACCGTTCTCTTGCCCCTCTCTTCCCATTTCCCTTTCCCTTTCCCTTTCCTTTTCCCTTTTTCTTTCCATTGAAGAGCATCTCCTTGTTCCTAGACACAATATGTGAATTTGAATAAACTCCAAGGCACGTAAATTGCTCTTTTTTAAGATATGTTTCTCCCATATCCAAAGATGTCACAATGGGGTTTAAATGAAAATCTCTTTCAAGATACAATGGAAGTGTTTGATTCAAACTGTGAAGGTTTGATCAAATCAAGAGAACACTATATGAGAGAATTGATGATGCCAAGGGAATGAATGGGTGTCTGTTGGAGAAAAACTGTAACTTTCAACCGACACAATTCTTCAACACACACACGGAAATCAGAATCCCTTTTGGGGGCGTTGTCCTCCAAACCCCTTTCGATGGTGGGTTGGAGTTGGGATGGAAGTGCAATCGACAGGTCAAAAACTCAAAGATGGTGAAGGGATTGGAAGGAGTCAATGTGGTGGTTAACCCCGAGAAGCCGATAGGCTACTTCCAAATTATTTGTACAAAATCATCCTGATGTTCTTCTGTATTTTTCTACATTTTCATCAGATTTATTATTAAATGGGATTTCTTTGCCTATTGTCGTTTCGAAGTTTTCTTCATGTTTCCTAAAGCACGAGAGAATCGGTACTATACTGAAATAGAACTGAAATAGACGACCGGCGACCTTAGGTATGTCAAATTTCATAGTGGTTTCATTTTTGGCTTATCTGTTTCTTCAATTTAGGTTTGTTTCTTTTTCAGAAGGTTTTCTCTCTCATTAATTCTTCACACCAAACACGCTAACATTACCTTCAAAACAATACAAACCGTGCATCGCACGGGCAAGAAACTAGTTATGTAAAAAAAATCTGAGCTTTGATTATACAGAACGCAAATAATTGAAAAAATTGAAAAAAATGGAAATTATAATTTTCTTGTACATAAATATGAAAATAAAGCCAAAAAGAATCCAAAAAATTCATCCCCAATATATAAGTGAAAAAACGCATTATGCTTAAGTTAGCTAAAAATAAATTAAAATCACTATCATTACCAGGGTTGTCTACTATGAACAATTTGCAAAACTTTCTTAGCAAATGGCCGTACATTCAAACAATTTTTGAAGATATTTGTGTGTATAAAAATGGAAAAGATTTTTCTTTTCATAGCAATGAATTAAATACTTAGGTCTGCAAGATTATGTTAGATGTTAAATATAGCATCTTGTCAATTTTGTCAAAGTTATCTTGAGCATCAATCACAAGGAATATTTGATGCTGAAGTTAACGGAATTATAAAAAAGGATGAAATGCAATTGTAACTTAAGGTTGCAGACTGGGAGGTCTGATTTTAAAGGTTGAGATGAGTATTCTGGAAGTGCGAAAGGTTAGGGATGTACTAATTATTCAATGGAAAAAGGAAAAGATAAGAATGTGGCTAGTAGGACTCGAACCCAATAAAATAGAAACATTGAGCTTTTATGTCCAGGCTATAACCATATTCTATTTAATCTGCTAAAGTTAATGATTTTATTGTTGTTTTCATATATTAAAAAAAAAAATCAAAAAACAAAAAACTCGGAGAACTTGGGTTCCGGGACCCCTGGTTCTGCCCTGCTTATGCCAGACTTACTGAGGTGAGGTGGTAAGCTTCAGGAGGGCAAAGTCTTGCACTCCTCAGCTTTACATTTTTTGATTGTTTTAAATACGATAGAACCCTAAAAGTGGTAATTGGAGATTAAAGAAGGGAACAAGTGCAGAGCCTATGGGTGGTCCTTTATTCCTACAATTGAAGTGCAAATCTTGCCTGCCCAGTGAAGTTGCAACTTTTTGGCAGCAGATGGCTTATTTCTGGGACCTCCTATGTGTAACTTCAGTCTTCTTCTATATCTTTTCTATTTTTCTTGCTTTTTTCTGCTTTTTGTTTTGTTCTGTTTCGTTTCGTCTAGGTTCCTTTCGCTTTAAAGTCCAAGCTGAGAAAGTTCTTAAATGGTTCGCTAATTGTTTTCTTTTTTAAATTTTAGTTTTAATTGTGGATTAAATTGGGGATGAAACAAAGCTTTAGTAGGCAACACCCTTGCGGATGCCTTTTCAAAATTCTGTTTGGCTGATGCTACAGGTTTCTTATGGTCTTGATATGTGATTTTTAATTTTGTTTATTTAGTATTAGCTACTTTGATAATCCATATTATATTTCTAGTTTTAAAATTTGATTTTTAATTTCATTGAATGTTACATTATTTATTTTTTAGATGGTATGGTTTATCACGAGTATGATTTTGTACTTCTACAAAATGAGATTAGTGATTGATTGTATCATCAACAGTGTTACTTTTCAACGATGTCTCATTTGAAGTTTTCTTTGTCCTGTACTAATATGACAGGTATCGAGGAGAAACAATCCATCAAGGCAGCAAATGTTGATCATGATTCAACTAATTTAAACCATTCACCAAGGATTGTGCCCCAGACTTACTCCAAAGGACCAATTTTTAATTTAGAAAACTTGGAGCCCGCATCTATTTCTAATTTAAGCTCTTTGATTAATGATTTATTACAATCTGATGATCAAAGTTCAGTAAATACTAGCATTGTGAAATCTACTGCTATGAATAAGTTGTTGGTGTGGAAAGTTAACATGTTAAAAGCTGTTGAGATGACTGAAACTGAGATAGATTCACTTGAAACTGAACTGAGGTCATTGTTATATGAACCTAAAAATATCTCTCCTTATCCAACGGTGTCAAATTCACTGCCAGGAGAGGGACACTTTGAACCTTGTAGAGACCAAGTTTCTGTTTCATCCGGAGACATGATTGTCGAGAATACACCCATTGTACTGGAAGACGAGCACACTGAGTTGAAAGACGAGGATATGGATAGTCCAGATAGTGCCACATCTAAGTTTGTTGAGGCACCATCCTTTGTGGAGGATGTTTCACAGTCTGACACAGGAGAACTTAGAGAAGGGTTTATGAATTCTGAGGTTATTAATTCTAGAAACCTGGAAGTGAAATGCATAGAGAATGGACTCAAAGATGAAAAAATGGAAGGTCATGCAGATGATTCTGGACCGATCATGAGTAGTAATTGTCCAACCCTTTCAAGTGGTTGCAACTTGTCTTGTGGCAGAGAGGAGATTTATGATCGTATACTTGCTTCCAACAAAGATTCTGCAAATAGGGCTTCAGAAGTGCTAAATATGTTGTTGCCTGCCAATCAGTGTAAATTTGGTGTTTCAACTAATGCTAGTGTTTCTTATTTGCAAAGTGATCCCCCCATGATCGTGAAGAAGAAGTTTCTAAAGAGGAAGCGATTTTTACAGTTTAAGGAGAAAGTAATAACCCTCAAATATAAGGTGCTTGTGCGTATGTGGAAGGATGCTTTTTATGTTACTGCAAGGAAAATTCCCAAGTCTCACAAGAAGTTATATCCAAGGAGGTATCGTTCCTCCAGTGGATCTCAATCTTCATCTCCTGGTAAGTTATTGATAGCTTTGTATCTTTTGCATGTCTTCCTTACCTCCTCTCTGATGGTGATACTATGTCATCTTATTTGCTTGGCATTGATGAAGAGATACTTCTGCTTCCATATTCTAGCATCCTCACCATCCTGACCCCTAGTTGAAGCATAGATTACGGTTGTATGGCTACCTTCTTTTGTTGAACTTTGTTTAGCTGATTAGGATAATAGTTTGCTAATGTTCATTTGTTGATAATTTGGTATATACTGTTGATCATATAAACTGATCAGAAATGGTTTGTGTTCTAACAAATTGCAAACCTACGAGTCCACTACTCATTTTAATTGCATCCATCTAATAGGAAAATAATGTCTGATCTAGAGTTTTGATCTTTCCCATTTTTGTTTTCCCCTTCTATTGATGTAAGATTTCCCTTTAAGCTATTACCACTTGTGCTTTTGAGAAGATGTAGTCCTGGTCAAGTGCGATCTTTTTAAGTTAGCTCCATTTTGTGAACTGTATAATGCGTAAAATAAATTTTAAATTTGACCCATTTTAGGAACATATAAATAATACTTCTCATTTTATAATTTATTTTGGTTAAGATTATATAGAGTGAAAGATATTAGGTTTCTGGTAATAATATTTTAGTTCTGCATGGTATTTAGAGCAGTTTTCTGTCTTTTTTCGAACTCTGGAATTGGTGTTCAACATGGGTACTGCTCGAATTGTCAAATTTTAGAACTGATATTTCAGTCTAAAGTTGTCTGGAACGTGTGTCCAAGGACATTCCATTAATAACAGTACTTAAGTTTCTGGTGCTGAGGAGTCGTGTTTCTAAATGTTCCAATATGTGTTGAATTGTGTTGGTGCTTTCACATCGGATATTGATATAGAATAGTCAACTGAATTTTTTTAGTAACATGTTTTTTGAATATTATATTAAACGACCCAGTTATCTGGTTCTGGCCATTTGATTTTTGTTGTTGCTTTATCCTGTTTTGGAAAAGTTGAGATAAATCTAGTTGTATTTGCAGTCATTACTTGAGGTGGTAAGGGTAACGTTTGTACCAGTAAAATGTGTGTGCTCATGTGTTCGCGCTCGCTTGCGTGCGTGCGTGCGTGAGAGAGAGAGAGCTGGGGGCGGGGGCGGGGGCTTGAAATCTTGCAATAGGTATGCCATTATAAGTTGAAGAGCAAACTTGATCTATGAACTATTTATTCTGGCATATGACCTACAAAGTTGCTTATAGTCATTACTTCAAATTCTGTATTATAGGTGTTTTTTGAGTCTCTATGTGCACTGGTGTGCTAGTTGTTTCTACATTCATTAGACTGAAAGGCTCTTTAATAAACATTTTTGAGAATCTTATATACATCTACTTTCCAAACTCAGTTTTTAATCTTCAGAGCTACCAGAACTATTGGTGGTGTGTTACAAACCCAAATTCGAGTCTTTATGTTGATGGATCTTCTGAGATGCCGAGAGTTCTTTTCCTATCACTCTATTTTTGATGCATATTTTTCAACAATCTGACTCCTTAAGTTTATCAATGTAGCTCATTGTATTTTATTGTTGACACTTAGGCTTAGCTGCTTCGTGGATTTCCATGGCCACTATTTCTTCTTTTCTTTTGTTTCTCCGTGCTCTAACCTGAAACCAGTTTTTTGCCACTCATTAATCTATTAAAACCCAACAAGTTCCCATGCTTTGCCTTTGAAAGTGACAAAATTTTGACTGAATGATCCCTTAGGGATTCCTTGCATTATATAGGAAGAGTATTACCTTATAAAACGATGGTATCAATCTAAATATGGTAGATGTAATCAACCTAAATATGATAAATACAATTATATATATAATTATGTCAAATCATAATCTTCGTCAATATCCATGATAAGTCATAATCTTCGTGATCTTCATCATCTTCATGATCTCTATCGATCCTATTGACGGAAAGATTCCATAATTGGATATTTAATCCCGTTCGGTCACTATCACGGTATTGATGCCTTTGTCTAGGGTGTGTCACTACTTAATCTGCTTGTTCTGAGATGCCAGTGATCTGCTCCTATTCTTATTTTGCTAGTCTGGCTTGTTAATTTTATATAAAGCTCATATGCCTTATTATTGATTTATTTGCATAGCCTATTCCGTTCCACTGTGTCTAATCAAAACCATCAAAATCCGACTTTATTGTCTGCCTAAGCATAGATAATTAATTCATGTTCTCAGTCTATGTCATGTTATTGACATCAAGTGAGATTTCAATTGATGGAGTTCTGATCGTCCCCATGTTTGCTGTTTAATGCAACAATTTTTTCTGCAGAGGAAACTGACTACTGATATTATGAAGTAGAAACTAATATGACAAACTGGAGAGCACAAAACATGTATTCTGGCATTTTATTTATTCATGAACTGAATGAAAATAGTTTGTTAGTTGCTGTATCCTTGTTGTCCTGTGTATACTCGAGAACTGATACTAGGGTGAGCATATAACTAGTCAGAATGAGTCTCATGGGACCATTCTTAGTGTACAGAAAAAAATTCTGTCAAATTTACAGACCACACACAACACAGGTGGGACCCACATTTTTTGGAATATTTTATTGACAATAGGACCCACATCTGGTGAAATTCTGTGAATTTTTTTCGGTACACATTCATTTTCTCAAGTCTCATGAAGGTGATAAGTTTTATTTACCAAGGTGTTATAAGCCTTTAGGCTGCCTGAAAGAGTTGATTAGGATAATTAGATCTTTTGTTGTTTATGCCTTTAAATTGCATGAAAGACGGAGTTGATTGGTATCATTTATATCTTTTATTGGCTGGTTTATGCATTCAGAAAAATGATTTAAGGTTGGTGAATCTGACCCGATTATTTCAAGGCAGGCATATGTGATATTTCCTGGTGATGTTTCATGTCAAGCGAATAGTTTTATGTGCAATTTCTTTATTGGGCTCAACAATAATTTGTAAGATGCACAGGTATTTTTGTTCTTGCTAGTACTGTTCTTGATGATATTCATTTATACACGTGTTCATCATTCTGCATGAATATATTTGTCCACATTTTGACTTTTGTTGCCTGTGTACCTCTTTCATATGTTTACCTCCAATTTTAATATTTGATGGTATACAATATTGGTTTTGCATTGTTAAAACTATCCTAAAATTCTGTGTACTCTTAATGTCTTTGTAGCGGAGAATCTGTGCTTGGTGCCTACAGAAGAAGTAATTGATTTTGCACAGGCATTGCTTTCGAATTTTCAGGTCAAAATCCACAGGAGTACTTTGAATATGCCTGCTTTAATATTGGACAAGAAGGAGAAGATGGTATCGAGGTTTATCTCGACTAATGGTTTGGTGGAAGATCCTTGTGCTATTGAGAAAGAAAGATCTTTTATCAACCCTTGGACATCTGAAGAGAGGAAAATTTTCATGGATAAGCTTGCTTCCTTTGGGAAAGATTTCCGCAAGATCGCATCTTTCCTGGATCACAAAACAACAGCAGATTGCATCGAGTTTTACTACAAGAATCACAAGTCGGATTGCTTTGAGAAAGCACCAAAGAATCCTGACTTTCTGAAGCAAAGAAAGTCCCAACCTACTAGCACATACTTGGTTGCATCAAGGAAAAGATGGAATCGTGAATCTAATGCAGCTTCCCTTGATATATTGGGTTCAGCTTCAGAAATTGCAGCTAATGTAGATTACGGCTTGGAGATTCAGGAGAAGTGCACATCTACTTTCTTTTCAGGTGCGTCTAATGCTCACAAAAAACCGAGGGATGATGATATGTTGGAAAGATCGAGCGGTCTTGATATCTATGATAATGAGAGAGAAACTTTTGCTGCTGATGTGTTAGCCAGTATCTGTGGTTCCCTATCATCTGAAGTCATGAGTTCTTGCATTACAAGTTCTGTTGACCTAGGAGAAGCCCATCAAGATTGGAGGTATCGGAGAGTGGGTTCTTCCACGAAGTGTTCTTTTACCCCTGAGATTATACAGAATGCTGATGATGAGAGCTCAGATGAAAGCTGTGGCGAGATGGATCGTACTGCTTGGACTGATGAAGAGAAAGCCCTCCTTATTCAGGCTGTATCGTCTTATGGCAAGGATTTTACAATGATATCACGATGTGTCAGATCAAGATCCAGGGATCAGTGCAAGGTCTTTTACAGCAAGGCCAGTAGGATTCTTGGATTGGATCTGATTCAGCCTGGACTGTGCAATGCAATGCCTTGTGATGTTAACGGAGATGGAAGTGACACTGAAGATGCTTGTGATGTGGAGACTGGCTCTGTTAATTGTAGTGAGAGATCGGGATGTAAGATGGAAGATGACTTTTCATCACCTGATATAAAGTCGAGTCTTGAATCCAATTTAGTAGGATCATTGAGTTTGAAGCCTGATCTTGACAAATCTGAGGATATTAGTGGAACAAGTTCTCTTGATTCTACGGACATTGAACCTCTGTTGGAGAATTCGATGCCTGATGGTTGTCAGGTGGATGATATGCTAGATTTAGACATTGATGTGGACACCAATGGTCGAAATGGTGCTAATAGTGGGTGTGTACATGTGCCTGTTGTATCCTCTGATGTAGAAGTTGATCCAGTTGTTGAAGAGGCAGATGACTGTGGACTGCCCAGTGGATCAAGTGAGGATGAGAGTACTGCTTTGGTCAATGCTTCAGATGGATACTATAGAGCTGGAAACAAAGGACAAGAGCTTCTACCTATAGAAAGTTCGGATGGTAGGGAAGTCAAAAATGGATATGGTAGTCCCAACGAAGTTAGTGACCTGAGCTTCTCAACAAGAGATGTGACATCGGAGCACCAGCTGGCTGCTGGGAAAGCTTCTCATATTTCTTCTGATGCGCATTCCTCCACACAATTAGATATTTTATCTGGAAGTAAAAAGAAGGTTGATAACTGTTCTGCAGAAAAGTCTCATGTCAACTCATTGCAGCAGAAGGATCAAGCAGTATCGGTCAAGGTATCGCCACAATTTTCTGCTCCAACTAAATATCAGAAATTTTTTTATCATAATATTTCTTTTTCCATTGATGCTAATGTGATCGATGATAAACAGCGTCGGCAATTTTTTCAGACAGGGGAACGTCATCAGAATCTTTCAAGTCAGTCATTGTCAGACTCTGTTAAATCTTCCCAGATTCTCAGGGGTTATCCAGTTTCAGTGTCAACTTCGAAGGATATAAATAGGGAAACCAATTGCCATAGCCCAGTTTCACGTCTCAGTGTCTCCAAGTCAGATGAAAATTTCTATTTGGACAGGCATTTGGATCTCTCTCTTCAAAAGTGCAATGGGTCAAGACATCAAAGTTCAATTGCCGAGTCCCTATTTCTCTCCCAAGAACAGACCAGGGTTCATTCTAGACCCCACTCAGGTAGCTTACTTAATGTGGATAAACCTTGCAGGAATGGTGATTTAAAATTGTTTGGTAAAATTTTAATCTCCTCCGAAAAATCAAATTCTGGTACGCAACGGACTGTTGATAACAACATTCAACATCATAGAGAAGGAAGCCAGTCATTGAACTTGAAACGCAATGGTGACCAGAGGTTCAATTTTGATTCATCTCAACAGAAGTTTGATTGTAGTAACAATCTGGGATCTGAGAATATTCCTGTCATGAATTTTGGTTTCTGGGATGGGAACAGGATGCAGACTGGGTTCCCTCTGCCAGATTCTGCTCTGTTGTTGGCAAAGTATCCCGCTGCATTTAGTAACTACGCTATGTCACAAAAATTGGAGCCCCCAAGGCTACATGGAGGTGTCTCTGGTAACCCAAGCAGAGAACTAAGTAGCATCAATGGAGTGGTAGATTATCAGGTGTTGTTGAGTCGACGGCAAGTGCAGCCTTTTACCATAGATAAGAAGCAGCCACAAGATGTATTTCTCTCTGAGATGCAAAGAAGAAATGGCTTTGATGTTGTCTCAGGTATGCAAAAGCAAGGTCAAGGGATGGTCAGAACTAGTGCTGTTAGCAGAGGGGCTTTTGTTGGAGGCCAGTGGACTGGTGTTTCAGATCCCGTGGCAGCCTTCAAAATGCACTATGCTAAAACTGAGCAATTCAGCGTGCAGGCTGGGAACATCATCAGAGAGGATGATTCGTGGAGAAATAAAGGGGATTTAGGCAGCTAAATCTTTTATTGTCTTGTTGTATAATATTGTTTCTGTATTTCAATTTAGCATCAATAGGTCTTATAATGTGGGGGTTTTGTATTTGTTGTATTTGACCGAAATACAGAAATAATATTTGAAAGATTGGGGGTTGAAATTTCTGTTTCTGATGCTGCAAGAAGTCATCTTATTCATCTTTTTAACAGTCATGTTCGGACGCTAGTACTTGTAATGTAATCTTTTATTTAAAATTGTTTTTCTTGGCATGACACAAGCAATGCTACAAACATGTCAAAATTGACCTCGAAGTTGGACAGACGCTAGTCCTTATAACGTTACTCTTTTATTTTTTAAAACAATGTCTTACTTGGCATGACATAAACAATGCAACAAACGTGTCAAAATTCTTACAACACTAGCTAGCATGCTTAAATTCGAGGGGATCATCACTGTTGATTCAAGATTTTCATGTATAATATCACAGAAAAATCTGATCCCTCTCCTCCATTCTCTCCAATTACAGCATTGAAATCCCATTATGGGAATGAAAAACAAAAAAAAAAAAAAGGAATGAAAAATATACATGCTGCTCACCACAATCGGAAAACAGCACGTATAACATATCAACAATTACACCGATCAATCAGCGGCACACATCAGCTGACGGCAAGGAACTGTAATGTCCAGCAACAGCCAACTGGGGGTTGACTCAAAAAAGTGTCAGTGTAAACCAGTTTACTTGCACTTGCAGCGACAGACTTGAGCAGATTCCTCTCCGCCCTAAAGCCAATCACTTTCTTATTGTAGGAGTTTAGCCTCGCAAAGATCACAAAGAAATACAGAGTTAAAACAATAAATAGAAATCAATTGACGAGACACAGAAAAATGCAAAATTGATAAATGAAATCTCCAATATACGCAGCAATGGTGGTGTGAATTAGGGGCTCAGTGTTAATGTTTTATTTGTTTATTTAGCAGAATAATTGTTCGAGCCCTACTCTGTAGGAATTTGGATGAAGCTTTACCAATTCTTTAGGAGATCCCATGAGGATAGGAGTTGTTGGTCATGGGTTAGTCGTTGCTTATTTTCTGCAAGTTTGTTTCACTTGTCTTTCTATTTAAGCTGTTGATTTTATCAATAATATTTACTGGAATTCAGAATAATCTTCTCCTATTATTTTCAGTATAATTTCAGTTTCTTTCACTCATATCATAAACTAATCTCCACAAAGGCAACACCACAAATCGGACCAAAGACCAAATCCAAATTAGTTTAAAATCTTGAGTAATTAACGAAAAAGTTTTAATGACTAATTCACCCCCCTTTTGGTTAGCCTATCTTGGATTTTCATTTTGTACCTCTCTCGAGGCACGTTGTTGATCGAAAGTAAGCATTTGACCATTTTAAAATGGCAACCAATAGATTTTTGGATGAAATTTTTAGATGCCCTTCTTCCAACACATTTATTAAAGGTTTGGCATCCTGCTAGATATTCTTGAAACGTTTGGAAGCTTTGCCTTGGTCAAATTATTATCCATCATTGACTTTTGATCAACTAACGTACCTATAGACAAAATCGTTCAATGGTTATTCCGCCACACAATTTTGAAATGTTTGTACCGTCGTTACTATGATTTAAATGTTTGTGTATAATCTGCAAATTTAAAAAAAGTATTTGCGGTTCAAGGGCTAGAATGGCGAAGTTTCATGGCCACGTCGGTTTGATTTTGTTGTATTTGCACAAGCTTCATGGCACCATAGAATAAAAAATTTAATATTAACAAAAGAAAAAAAAAAAAAATAGCAAAGCACTCTACAAATCAAGTACCTCCTCCCTCTCATTTTCCCACCTCTCGCACTGTCGTGGCTATCTCCACTCTGCATGCCAATTGCAAAAAATGGAGAGCTTTTCAAACTCTTCATCATCATCCAAGCTCAAGAAGGCCCAATCGAGAAAAATAGCTATTAAATAATGTCTTGTTTTCCTAACAATTTACGATTCGTTTGGATACAACTTATAAATTGATTTATAAATTCAGTCAAAGTCAAAAATTAATTTTCATCGCGCATTCATAAATATTAATATATTATTATACACACATTTCGTGAAATCCACAAATATGCCTATTTATGAATTTGCCAAAGAGAAAACTTTTAGACAGAATCGTTGATAAGAATTTTTTATGCGCATATTTTCTTGTAGGTGATATTGCTTTTATTCATTAATATGCCTTTCGCTATAATGCTCGACTTTGCTTAGAAGATAAAACTATACGTTCTTCGTCACACAAAGTAAAATCCAACTTCAACACCAACCCCATTCCAAAACCCCTTAAAAATTCTTGAAGTGGAAACAATAATTGTAACAGTGCACGGTGACCCCTACCATTTTATATGTTCATCACTTTTGTGATTTACAAGTCAAGAAGTAGAAAAAATAAATGAAAAAGTAAAGATGCCATCATGGCGACATTGAATCTTGACTTGTACTTAATTTTGAAACGTGGATATTAGTTATAATTAATCTAGTTAGATGTGGTTATTAATGTATTTACGCTAATGAATGTCCTACTTATGATAAGAAAACTATTGTTGAAAAATAATCACGTTTAATAGAGTCTGATACAAGTATTATACAAATTAGATGATCATCTAAGACCCTCGATTTATCGATGACCTCCACTTTTAAATGAGGGAGGAATACTAAGAAAAACATTTTTTATTGGTTGTAAAAGAAAAATAATGAATATGAGAATGAAAATAAAGTTTTAAATAAAATTTTAGCATTTTACAGATATCAAATTTGTTACACCCTTATTGGCACAACACGTGTTTAGATCAAGTCAGGCATGCGTGCTAAGTGACATACGTGGGTCAATTTTGTTTTTTTCAAAAAATTTTTTTTTTTTAATAATTGGCATGAAAAGTCAGCCCAATGACTAATTTTATGGCTGTTATGGCCCTTAGGGAATTCAGAGTTTTTTTTTTTTTTTTTTGGAAAATAGTTTATTAAAAAAAATCACTTCTTGACCCCTCCTATACACTCGAAAGCAATAATTGTAATCTCGAGACAACCTATTTCAAGATTAGGATAAGGGATTAAAGATTTGAATTCCATATAGTTTTTTCGAGCTTCTACAGCACTCACTTCTTTCTACTATTATCCATGATGATCTAGTATGGGTTGGGTTTGTGATCAATGCTAGTCCGATGTATAGGTCAAAGAAATATGGATAAACCAACCTACCGTGATTCATTTTACGATTCTAATGTTGAGTAGTGACAATGAACTTTTGAGGTACGGGACAAGAGTTTAGAGCTAACGATAAGTAGTGCAATAGAATTGACCATTCATTCCAGTTCACATTCTTGAGTAAATTTTAAGTAGTAGATTTGGACATGAATCGACCTTCATTAGTTTTGAAGACTTTAATGCGTAAAGAATTCCAAGTCCTAACAATATTGTGTGGACTTCACTAAACTTAGACTTATTGAACTTGTGGTCAGCATGAAATGTTGGTTTTGGTCCATGCAATTGGACTCGTTGAATCCAATGAATCTGGCAAGTGAGTGAGAATTGAACACACTTTTTATCGCTTGAAATCCAAGATTGGTGGTGGTCCATGTAGACTTGTCTCAATCAATCTTTATGTATTTTTATTTATACTCTTATCTTAACTAAATTTGAAAAATGTTGAAGATTTGTATAATGTTTCGCTTATATATTGTGAGAATTCTTGACGTAATGTCTATTACAAATATTACTAGTTACAAAACAGTAAAGTGCAGAAATAAAATTTATCGACTGATCGAGTCTCGTGACGCACGATGTCCTAAAGCGAAATTGTCCGTCGATAATTGCTGTGACCTCTGTGGACAATCACCTCCAGGATACAACGATCAAATAAACCAATTGTGCAGCAATCACAATTAATTTCCAGAACTCTCAAATGTACTCCAAAAAATATGAAAAAATGAAAATAATATTTTTTCTTCAATAGAAAATAACAATTTCGTTTTTTGTTTTTGTGTATTTTTCAATGTCCAGATGGATGTTTATATACGTAGAAAAAAGATGAAACCGCCCCCACCATGATGCAGTATTATTTACAGTGGCAATGAGTTGTTAATACTAGGCAATTAAAAACGATAATATTATACTGGCTAATTGACCCATTAAATAATTTCGAAAATGATTAAAAAATAATAATGATGATTTTATTTGAATCAACAAAGCCCAAGAGCCCCAATCAAAGACCTTTTAATATAATACGTGAGGTGTGACTCGAACAATCGACCTCCCACACAAATTCTACATTTTTCACTAATTGAAAACTTCATCTGAATTAATTATTGCTTTCACATATTATATTTATTTTATAAATATCTAACAATTTCTTGTACACGTGCCGTGATATGTATGGATTTTCACTTTGGGTGCGAAGTAAATTGATTTGTTGTTTTATGAGACCACTATCAATCTAAAATGACAGTGAGAGAGACGAGAGCGTAGTAATTTGTAGTTTGTGCTACGAGATAATTGTGATATGCGTTTTTTGTGAATCACAATAGTGCATTAGTTTATTCACGTCATCGTGTCATCAACACATTCGTAAACAAACTCAACTCATTTATGATAGTAGTTTTCATTGACACGCAAAACACATGATTCTACGAGCATGGGCAAAATTCAACATTGGAGTATACATATATAGAAATCATTTACTCCACTAAGTTTATCAAAGTTCTTGACTAATTTGATCGTCATAATGCATAAGTTAAGCACTACTGGTACAAAACTCATTCGACGGAAAATTGATACAGCTTCACCTTTCGGTAAATTCTACAATTAAAGTCATACACTTTTATCGAAATATTATGTTGGTCACTAGGTTTTTGATCCCATACTTTGTTACAATATGGATACCCTTCCAGGATAAAAATCTTGAAAGTTTAGTGAAATTTCATATTGAACATTTAACTTTATTTTGCTTCAACTGGGTCATTGAACTGCAACTTTTTTCAATACTCCATATGTACATGTTAGTTTGACTTTCGAAAAAGGTGACCCACACTTCAATTATTTGCTAACTAGACCGTTACGTTATCTTTGTTGTTTAATCAAAATAGTGGATAATCGATATCGATATAATTATCAAATTGTAACAAACTTTGAAGTTTGAAGTTGTGAGGTAATAGGAGTACAAGTGAGTGCTATTGTAGTTGTCCGTGAATGACTATTAAATGGATAGCAAATGAACTCTTGCTTATGATCAGATAAAGAAACCGCCTTAGAGAAAAGGCAGAAGTCATGCCATATCTTCGAAACTATTACATAAGCAAGCACAAAACTACATATGACTACTTGTCGGGAGGCAATTATTTCAGTGCTGGTTGCTTCTTTCAGCTTGTTCTCGGAACTTCTTGTATATATCACCTTTGTAGAATTTTCTTGTTCTAATCACCAAAATGAAAGAAACTATGCTCCCCATTAATGTAGCAACCGTGATAATCAGAAAAGCCAACTTGTAGCACTCGGTACCGTTGCACGACAGATCTTCTCCTTGTTTCCAGGCTAGCCCTTTAGCTGCCAATTGCTTCATAGCCATTTTGTCATAGAGACCGCCTGCAACTCTTACATTGAGCATGTAAGCTCCAAATGGACTGGCAGCGGCACCAATATTGTACAATGTGGAGTAGTATTTCAACCCAAATAATTCTGATATGACTGCATATATCAGTGGCCATTGCGCTCCAAAGCAGAACCCCATGATTACTGAGGCAACATAGAGTGAATTTGGGACCCCAAATGCAATGAGAAGATGGCCAGTGCAAGAGACGAGAAGTACTAATGTGAGCATCAGAGGACGTGGGAATTGGTACTTTGCCAACAAAATTTCTGAAGCAAATCCTGAAGTTACCCTTCCAAGATAATTCCATATGCTGACAAGTGATATGAACGTGGAGATGCTTTTACTTGGATAGCCTAGGGACCTGCCAATTTGGCCTAGATTATCAATCGCGGTCAAGGTCCCGCCAACCCCGAATGTTGTGACAATAAAGAGAATCAACATGTCGACGCTGAACAGGGCTTGCAATATGGTGTAGTCTGACCCTCTCTCCGGTGGCCTAAATACGTTGTTCCAGCACGAAACAGGATGCTGAGTGTTGGCAGCTGGTTGTATTGCCGAAAGGGGATTTTCTTCATGCTGTGGATTGTTGGTAGCTGGTTGTGTTGCCTGATTGTGCGGTAATTCGATTGATGGAGGATTTTCTGTAACCACTTTCAGATTATCTGAAGGATCATCAAACATTTGTTTCTTGATTTTCCAAATTTTGAACTCTTCTCTGAATACAACGGCTAGTGGGGCAAGGAGTAATACGAGTACAACCGAGACGCTGCCTGCATACTCTGCCCTTTTAAAGATGAATATATTCTGCAAAATAATAATGATCATGAGAAATCCGGCAAGAGCAAGCGATATATAAAGTAGACGATAGAAGATTTTGAGCTCATTTGATCGTCCAACAATCTTCAAGATTCTAATTGTTGGGAGAAAAATGCCAGAAATTGCTGCCGGAAGCCAACCAATGAGCAATATGAGTGACTTAGAATTGTCTCCATAAAAAGCATGAAATAGTTGTGTGATAATTGCACCACTTAGGCCAACAAATCCTTTCAAGAGGCCTAAAACGACTCCCCGGCTCTCTGGGAAGTTCTTTACACATGTAACTAATGCTCCAGTGTTGGCAAATGCTTGAGAATTTGCACCAATACATATGTATAAACACATTTGCCACACTTCGGGTTTAGCTATTCTTTTAGTTACAGCAAGCCATATCATAAAGTAGCCAACGAAGTTCATAGCAGCACCCATGGAAAGAACTACCCAAGGCGGTGTAACCTCCATGATTAGCCCGGATATGATCCCAATATTGCCTCCCAAGTCTTTGAAGAAGCTTAGCAAATTTAAGGTTGTTTGATCATAACCAAGGGACGATTTGATGTCACCGGAGTAGAGACCAAACATGTAGGTAGCACCAGCCATCGACATGATCAGAAGGGATGCAAAGACCATGAACCATCCCCCCGTTAGCACTTGGAGGCCATAGCTTCCCAACCCTGGCGAACCGCCAACACCACCACCACTCTTATCAGCTAGAACCACCATGTTTTTATCCTTTCACACCTCAGAACAAAGTTATATGTTTACTGAATTTCAGATGGATGAAATGCCATATATAAACAAATATAAGTGTATGCTTACATAAGCTACTGTGTAATCGTATCTAATATTGTGTACCTAGCATACTCTTATCGTACAAGATACTTGCGTACAAGATATTTGCGTATGCGTATAGTCATGAGTAGGAAAATGAAACGTGTGACTCAAAATAGATTGCAAGAAAAAGCCAAGAACTTCCTAATTGATTGTAAGGTGATGTCTCTATTGCTTTTTGCGTTTGAATACAAAATCCCAACATGCGTTCGACTTTTTCATGACTGAAAATGACAGAAATTCCCACCTTCAAAGTCCTAACAAAACCTCTAAATCATTGAAGAACAGATTACAGATTCAAAGTTTCATATCTCGAATGGACAGTTATTTATTTTTCTGGCCGGTGGTGAAGATGGTCATTATTAATCTAAATACTGTTCATTTCGTGCTTCTTTTTGTTGTCTGAAATAATTTTTGTAGATTTATATAAATTAGGAACAGAACAAGTACTATAGCAAAATATAACGATGGTTACTATTTTAGAAAGAAATTGAACATGAAATAATATTGCATAAATATGTAATAGTTAAAAAAGACAGAATTGTGTAAATCGAGGCCTGTGTATTACACAGTATCTTTAAAACAAATTCGCATCTTCACCGTAAATGTTTAAGGTTTAATTCGGACGTTTATTTTCCAGGATACAAAGGAAAACCAGTAAAAGTTGAGCAAAACATATGCTACTCCGACGAATTGAATTATATATGACCACAACCACCAACGCTTCGACAAGAAGCAAAATTATTTGTAGACAGAATAGTGAAAATGGTATGCAAACAAGAAAGAGATGAAATTCGTAGGCATCTGATATTGGAAAAATCAACTCTATACATAGGCTCCATCACGAGTGAGAATGACTCCATAATGAGTGACTTTACAACAAGCAGTTATGGTTTTTGTACAATTAACATAACCATTAACCTACCATTTCATTTTGATTTTGAGAGTTGAAGAGCCAGTTGGAGGAAAAAAATAAACAATTTATAGGAAATAAAAGCAAAATGTGGACACTCCTAAGAGGCCAATTTTTGCTATGTTCGGTCCGACATATGTGTATGCGGTCGCGTCCGTACACAAATTCAAGGTCCAGAGTTCTTATTTGTGTCCCCTTACGCGCGCATGTGAAGAGAACCTCTATGCTATATGTGATTACACTCTTTCAAAGTGTAATCATATATAAAGTGTTCATTACTTTATTCATTTTCCTGTGTGGAACAAACTACACATAGTTTTCCCTCAACACAAAATCATCTTCCAATGTATTAACTTTGAGTTTCAATTTCTCATTTACCCAAGCATCATTTTTGGCAAGTAAATATATAATTTCGATATTCTCATGTAGAATAACACGAATCAACTTTGATCTTCCAAATTGATCAAATGGATTTCACTCAAAATTATGCCAAAAGTGGGCCATAAATCATATTTTTCAACAGTCCCCACATGAATGAAAATTGAGAGACACATAAATGGGAGACATAAAGATTTGGTGATATATTCAACGGTTAAAACCTGCATAGGATTGGTAGATATTACCTTTTGAACCTTTCCTTGTGAAAGTATATTTACTTTACTGGGTGACCAGTTGACACGATATCTTTGAACTGTTCTATTTTTATATAAACGATGATATACTCCATACAGACTTCTTCCTAACACATTTCAGTTCTAATTATTATGTTCGTTTATGGCCACGAACATATGCTTGGTTCTGTGAGAGTTTATAAGAATTGAGTCCCACACAATTCCCTTAAAAGTAGCTCTACTTCTCTCTCATATATGTGGTTTCTTATTAAAAGTACCTCGCATTACTTTACTCGATTTTCGACGCATAAGAATCAATAAAAGTTCATTACTTATCCTTCATCCTTACGGGCATCACTGTTGCATCATAGGAATTGACATGAGATAATATCCCCTACAGTGATTCAATTAAGTCTTTACAATTAGGTTGTTTGTCCCTTTGAACCTAGATCTTGGGATCTCTAGTCAACTAGGTTGGGTTCATTTGTATTAAGTCATTCATTCAAGAGCTTCAGTCTTATTCCTTTTGATACTTTTCTAAATAACTCTCTATTTAACCTTTTGGTTAGCGAATCCACAATATTATCCTTTGACCTTATATAGTCAATAGAGATAAGTTCCAGTTGAAAGTCACGATGTATATGTTTAGACTTACCATTATACATGTTACTCTATGCTTCCAATCGCTGATTGACTATCACAATGAATGTAAGTGGGCACATGTTTTGACAATTTCGAAATGTCCTCTAAGAAGTTGCGTAACCATTCAACTTCTTCACCACATTTAACCACATTTATAAACTCAAATTCCATGGTAGATCTCCCTATAACTATTAAAGAATTTCCAAGATATAGTTGCACCTCCCAATGTGAACACAAATCCAGTAGTAAACTTTGGGTCTTTTTTATCAGATATTCAATTAGCATTACTACATCCTTCAATGACTACTGGATATCTGGTATAGTGCAGTCCTAAATTATGAGTATATCTTAAGTACCTTAGTACTCTCACTGTTCATTTCCAATAGTTAGTTCATGGATTAAGAGTGTATCTACTTAGTTTACTAACTATGTAGGTTATGTCTAATCTTATACAACGAATCAAGTACATTAGATTTCTAATAATTCTCGAATATTCTACTTGAAAAATTCTTTCACATTTTTTTTTAAATAAATGTTTGACTTGTAACTATCGGTGTTCTAGCCATACTAGAATTATCTTTGTTGAACTTTTTCAGAATTTTGTCCACATAATGTGACTGATTTAAAACGAGTCCATCTAAAATTCTTGAAATTTTAATTCCAAGTATAACATCCTCTAAACCCATATCTTTCATGTCAAATCTCGAATTTAACATATTTTTAGTAGATTTAATCATCTTATCGTTACTACCAACAATAATCATGTCGTCAACGTAAAGACATAAAATGATATAACCATTTTTTTGTGTCTCTAACATAAATATGTATATTTGTCACACTCGTTGATTTTAAATCCACATTCCATAATGACATTACTAAATTTTTCATGCTATTCTTTTCGGCTTGTTTCAAACCATACTATGGCTTTACCAATTTACAGACTTTTTTTCCTACACTGGTGATGAAAACCCTTTGAGTTATTCCACATAGATTTATTCATCTAAATCTCCATTCAAAAAGACAGTTTTAACTTCCATTTGATATACTTCAAGATTTCGTAGGGCGACATCGTAAATATCATCCTAATAGATGTTATTCTAGTCGCTGGAGAATATGTATCAAAGTATCAAGACAGTAGCGGAGCCAGTACACACGAGCACCGACGATGACGCGTGCTGGCAGGAGAATTTTTTTCCATTTCTTTTTTTCTCAAAAAAAATAGACAAAAGCCCCCGCATGTCTACTGTTATTCTTAAATTGAATTTTTTCTTACCAAATGTAGTTGAACAAATGAAATTGAAATCAAGCTCGAAGATTTCTTCCTAGTTGCTTCTATCTTGCTCAGCGGCTCATTCTTCTCTTGTTTTCTTCTCTTTCTTCTTCATCCAATTTTTTTCCCATTCTTCTCTAGTTTTCTTTTCTTTCTTATCATTTTCTCTTTCTCCCGCATTGGCTCTCTGGATAGTTCTAAAATGGTCACACAATGTATTGATCTAAAAAAATATTAATGGTGGGCCCTACTATCTTCCTTTATTATGCCAATTCCCCAAAATCTTCTTCATATATAATTACTAAGCCATACATTTTTATAATTGCAAGATAGCCCACAAGAATATCACTCATTTAAATCCTTGATTTGACTTTGACTTAATACTTTGTTATTGTCGTCTTGAAATTGGAAATTGTTTTTGTTACTTATTGTTGGTGACGTCTATGATATAATTTGGGTTGTATTTGTTTATATTTTCATATATGTATGATTTTTACGTTTTAATGCATTTATATATTGATTGAAGTCAACGTTTGACGACCGCCCTAGCTCACTTCAAATTTTGGATCCGCCACTATATCAAGGTCCTTTCGTTGTCTATAATATTTTATTACTAATCTGACTTTATACTTTTAAATAATTCCATCTGGTTTCATTTTTCTTTTGAAAATCCATTTGTAACCTATTGGTTTACTTTCTGGATGAAAATTCACTAGCTCCCACGTATAATTTGTAAAATGGAATCTATTTCATTTTTAATGACCTCTTTCCATTGAGGTCCTTATGAAGAGTTCACAACTTTTTGAAAGCTTTGAGATTTACTTTCCAGCATATAGGTCAAAAAATCAGGACCATAAGATTTTTCGTCAACGAGCTGAAATTCGAAGCTTGGGCTTAACTCGAGTAAAAATGGTTCGAGCTTTTTTTTTTGCCTGAGTCGAGTAAAAGTTTGGCCAAAACATTGAGGCTTGACCCCAGCTTTCGGCTCTAGCCTAAGCAGGCCAAGTGGCTCGGTTTTTTTTATTTTTTTTATAGTAAATCTATTTTTTTTTTAAAGAATTTAAAATTTTGTGCAATTTATACGTACTATAAATTAAATAAAAGTTAAAATTCTCCTCATTTATCCAGGTTTGGGACTGGCTACAATTATCGTAAGCGAAGTTAAAATTGTACACAAATAAAATATTTCGTATACAATTTTTCTTCAAACAAATAAATTTAAAAATTATTTATTTTTTTAAACTAATCAATTTAATAACTTACAATATCTTATTCTTGAATATACTACAACTCTTCGATCATTATACTGTAAACTTGTTCTTAAAGACGTAATTTCGCACATTCACAGTCATTCACGCATATTAAAGTCTCCAATATATCTTCTTTTAGTTTTGGTCATTGTCACATAAAACTCGATCATCTAAACAAAATGCAGCCTCCGATACTGCCGTAGACACTAGAGGTGTTAGTAGATCGCGAGCAATTTTTGATCCAATTAAATATTGTCTTTCGTTACACGTCCACCACAATAAAAGACTAAATTCCTATAATTTTTTTGATTGTAACATACTATGAACATCCATACACATATACCTAACTAACTCGGAGGGAATTTCAATATTTGTACTAATGACATCTATTGCTCTAGATATCGACGAACTAGAACTAAATGAGTGAGCACTGGTTTTAGTGTCTGAATAATTCCGTAAATCATCTGAATTTGTTGAAATATTTCTTGAAAAAGAACTTTGGGAAGTAGAATAACCCCGGCCTCCTTTTTCAGTGTAATAATTATACGAAAACATAACATAGATTCTATATACACATGTGATAATTCTACATTCATGAAATTTGAAATCTCCTTTATAATAATTCTACATTCATGAAATTTGAAATCTCCTTTATAATAATTTTGGTACCAGTTAAATTAAGTCGATAGTCCATCACCGAAACTAATAAAAATAAAGAAGGTAAATCTTCCCAATATTTACGAAATTTTAACTCCATAGAATAAACTACATCAACAAAAATGGATAAATTTCTATGTTTATGAAATGTTTGTAAAATGTAGAAAAAGTGTTGTAAAATAAGTGAAAATGTAGTGTAATAAATACCGCTACATTCTTTTGTGGTATCGAAAAAATATTTGAAAATTTTTTTCACACAAAATGCAAGAGACAATTTTCTATCTTCCAAATTATGTTCAGGTCCATATGTATGCCCACCATTATAATATATTGAAATAACTTTATCATATTTTCACACGACTGTAACATAAGATATGTAGAGTTCCATCAATGTGTTATATCAGTGACAAATGATTTCTCTTATATGCCATATTCTGCAAACAAACTATTAAATACTTGTTTTATTGTCGGTGATACAGTAATAAAATTGATTGTTTGTCTAATTTTATCTAAAGGTAACCTTATATGTTCTAATTCTTCTTTTACAATCAAATTGATAATGTGGCATACACAACGTTGATCAAAAAATAAACTTCCAAATGCAGGGTTCAGATTATTAATAAATTTTTCGATAACTTTGTTCATAGTAGCAATATCAAAGTAAAATTTCAAACAATTTCTTGTATATCATATTCTTGTATAATATCTTTTAAAACCATGTATATGTTAGTAGCATTATGAGGATATTCTACACATCTAAATGCTATCTTTTTATACATAATCCATATGTGATCAATATAATAAGCTGTAGCAGCAATATAACTTTTTTTTTATTAATGTCGGTCCATAAATTTGAGGTAAACGATATAACACTATTAAAAATTTTTAGACTTTCAATAGCAGTTTGTTTTCTTCTATTATATAATTTTATACTATCTGAACGAAGAGTATTTCTACAATAAGAAGTATATCTGGGTTGGAGATAATTCTGCACAAGACGCGCAAAATGTGTTGACTCGATCATCGTTAGCGGCATCTCTGCTGCAGCTACGTATGTAGCCATTCCTTCACGAAATCTTTCCTGTGAATACACAAAAGTGGAAAGAGTAGAACCAGAACCGGTAAATGTTAGTTCGGTCTGTTTCGGGTCAAGACCAACTGGTTTCGCCTTACAACTTCTTAATATGTGCCTATTTAAATGCGTTGTGCTCGAACTAGGCTTCCAACTAAGTTCTTTACCACAATAATTGCAACATGCTTTCCAAATATCGACT
>CAIGRB010035776.1:22250-43889 GCA_903798255.1 Fraxinus quadrangulata | reverse complement strand
TTTTTTTAATTTTTTTTTTTTTTTTTTTTTATTTTTTTTTTTTTTTTTTTTTTGAAGTGCTCTTATTTTTTTGGGAAAAAAACTATGAAAATAATTAAAATACCACGTTTTATATAGAGTTGTGTGGGTCTTTGATTAGGTTATGTGATCCATTGTGTCTTATTTTCAATTTTTGTGTTTGTTCAGATATTACTAGATCTATGCACGCTTATAACATCTTTAAAGGGAATTTTAGAAAAACAAAGGTTATAGAACTTGTTGAAGAATTATGTGCTTATTGAAATTATAAATGAATCTGGAATATGATCTAATGGAACACACAAATATTTTTGGGACAATTTTTTTGTGATAAAGAGAATATGAGAATTCTGATATCACTTCTCATTTATCGAGATTGTATTGCAATAGATATTAAAGTGAGGTTGAGAGTCTGTACAATAAAACTTAAATATTTGAGTTTTATTCTTTAATTATAATTGGAATTATTTTCTGGAAGAATTAATTTGTGATACCATGGTATATGTCCTAATTGAATAAATATTCATGTTTATACATTTATTGCACATTATGGAATTATATTATTGAATTACATGATATCTATTATTTCGTGAATTGTTATGAATGCTAAAGTCAATAAAATATTGAGATTCTTATTTAGACCTATTGATTGCCGATTGAGTGATAGGTTAATGATTGGAAGATTTAGAAAAATCTTACTTTAGAACTATTGGATTCATCAACTGAGTGGGAGTTCTCAAACTGGAAGAATTAATGTAATTCTCTCCTAGAACTCATGGAATTCTGTGTTATAAAATTAAATTTATGATAGTGAAATAATAGAATTGCGGACGATGATTGGGAACATAGTGAACTTTTGACTCTGTGCCTAACGTTAAACTACCTTATACGTTAATTTGCATTAATGTAAAATGGTATATGTGCATAAATGGGCATTAACATAGTGAACTCTCGACTCTGTGCCTAATTTTGAACTATCGTATACATTAATTTGCATTGATGTAAAATGATATATGTGCATAAATAGGCATTCATTGAGAATAAAATGTCTCTAAAATCTGATAGATCATGGCATCAAATTTATAGTTGTTGACCTTAATAAAAGTGATAAGCTAAATGCGATAACATTTAGCATAATAAGATTCTCAATGTACTAAAAGAGCATGATGTTTTAGAGTGCATCAACCACGTAATAAACGACCTAATATGGGTCAGACTAGTCTAAAGAATAAAGATCAAGAATTTTATCAAATACGAAAAAAGTAGATTCTAGTATTTGAGTATTTGAATTGTTAAGTTATGTTATAGATTATCTGTTTTCTCAAATGTGACTGAGCTGAAATGGTTAACATAGTGTTAACAATTTTTTGTTGGTCACAATTTTTTTTGGTGAGTAATAAGTTCAAACTAGTCTCTTTTCAATAGATGGGAACTTTGAAGGTCAATGTGATTTACGAATTGAAGTGTCAATTTTCTCTATTGACATTATTCACTGTGTGAGTTGAAAGACGTGCGACTCATATTGCTAAATCTTGAGGGCATGTTTGTGTAACAATGTTCTAATTTGCATAAGATTTGGGATCTTAAGTTTTAAATGAGCTAAAACAAGTGCGGATAATGAGGAAACTAAAAAAGAGACCAACAATAAAGTATCAGATAGAAGTACGTGAAAGTGATTTTGGTATATGACCATTCTTATAAAGATTCAAGTGTTTCAAACAAATGGTTTGAATCTCTTAGCTTGAAAATAGTTAGGCTAAAGGATATTGCACTTGAATATATTCTTTTTAGTGTTGTTTATGTATCACCACTATACATATTGGACCTTATCTTGTGTGGATAATGAACTCAAGAGTTAAAAACCCACTTTATATGAGATCAAGAAGTGTCTTTAGTTGATTGTCGAGTATTTGACTTGATATATAGATATATACAAATAATGAAGATGGAGTAGAGGTTTATATGACTCATACTGCAACTTAGTGTTACAAAATGGAAAAATTGACCTCCTATTTGATATTAAGATAGTATCAAAGACTCTACTAAACTTGATCTCAGTTGTTGTTCTTCTAAAAGTAGTCTCTTACTTGAACGTATACGTGGTAGTTCTGTTCTTACTCACAGTGGTGATGTTTACTTATGGTTCTGGATAATTGTGCAATAGTTTGAGATTTTGAGTTGGGAAAACCATTCAAAGTTGTAAGAGCTAAACTTTTATTGAGTAAATCCATCCAAATTTCTTGCGAGATAAATATGGAATTTCCTATTTTCATTACATTTCTAGATGGATTCACGCATTTCAGTTGTGCCTCTGATTTTCATAAGTTGAAAATATTTATTGATTTAGACTTTATTGAAAGGGAGTAGAAAATCAGATTGTGAAAATGAAGGCTTTGAAAACTGTTTGAGAGCGTGACTCTCTATCACGAGAGATCTATGATCTAAGTAATGAAAGAAAAATTATTATTGGATTGATTATTCATTGATCACCAATAATGATATAGTCTATTAGGAAGAAAGAACAGAATATTACTGAATGTGATGAGACTTGAGATAATACAGTCTAATTTATGTATTTTCTTTTGGGAAGATTATTATTTAACTGCAATGTCATAATGGAGTTTTCTCAATGTTGGTATCTTCAGAATATATAAACATTGGACACGTAGATAACCAAATATGGGTTGTCTTACACTCATAATCGATTATGTAAGTTCTTGATAATAAGATTAAGAATATGAGTATATTAAGAATGAGATGTATATCTGAGATACACATAACAGTTAAGGTACTTAAGTGAGATTTTGAATGAATATTGAGTCATAATATGTGATATTTGATATTTTTTTCCTAGTAAGGGAGAAAATTCTGGGAATATTATTAAAATTAATATTATGTGCATTGATCAGTTTTGAATACATAAGAATTGGTTTAAACTTCTGCTTCAAGAGGGAGTAACCTGTTTACGAGTGTGAGGTATCTATCCGAATGGGAGCTATCTAAGAACTATCTAATTTCAATGATTTTTGGTTTCGACTGAGAGTTAAGAGCTATTTAATTTCAATGACTATTAGTTCAAAAAATCAGTGGAGATATTTGAAGAAAGTAATTGAAGTATATATGGAGTATAGAATTTCAACCTAATTTGAAAAGTGATAGAAGTTCTAATTGGACATTATGTTTATTGTAAACATTTAGTTTCTTAAAAATTAAATGGAAGACTAATAAGTTTATAATAAATAAAGTTCATTTTTTTAAGAAAAAATGTTATACTCAATATGAGTATATTGAGTCAGAAAAAAAAAATTTCTTAGCAGTGAGATTCACTTTTATGTGTTGATTCTAACCATGACAGTTATTACCCCAAATAGACTTATAGATTGTATTTTCATTTTCAATTGGGAATTGATTGAAGAGATCTACATGAATCGATTTGTAGGTTTTATATTAAAGGCTTTTATAATATTATGGTAACTTTATAGTTATACTTTGTAGCTTAAAACAGTCATCTTGACACGGGTACTTAAGTTTTAATAGGGTTTAAATATCGTACAAAATTTCATCATGTAGCTGAAGTTTACTTTATTTATGTTAAAGTGTGATGGTAGGTTATAATTCTAATTTTGATGTTGATGACACTATATTGCTAAGCATGAGAAGTAGTGTATTGAGACCATTTTAAAATGGTTGTCCTTAATTTTTTAGACGAAAGACATGGATTTAGCAAATTATATATTTTGTTTTAAAAAGATTATTCTAGTCTTATTTCTCTATCACAAGAGTTGTATATTATAAATATTCTAGAATATTTTTAACTGTGGAATTGTTACTATGTTGATGCTTCTATGTCGAAAATTGACCATATGAGTTTTTATATATGTCCAAGGACTCCATAAATGCACAAAGAAATATCCAGAGAACCATATCTAGTGCGATTAGAGTTAGAAGTATGTTATAATGTATATTTGCCCTATTATTTGTCATGACATGGATCTAGTCAGTAGATATCAATGTTGTCCTTAGAAAGAATATTGTGATACCTGAAAAGTGCCGCTGTCAGTTATTCTATTTATTGTCGAATGAATAACTTCTATTGGGAGTAAAGATGAAAGTTAATCGAGCACAAGTAATTATTAGATTTATGCAATCTTACTATATAGAGTAGCAAGAAAAATATTTTGTTGTATATATCTTGACAGTTGAAAAAATTGTTTGGTATAAATGTATTGGACATCTAATGATACTAGTTGTGAATATGAGACACATGATAGTTATGCAATTATCCCATGTGTTGAAGATCTCAAATAGTACGATGGAACCAAACATTCAATAGTATTTCTGTGAGAGACATTAGCAAAGAAAGTATCTTTACAATATATCTACGTGAATAATGATTTGTAATCATCATACTCTAAAGATGTTTAGAGATATGCTTGTTGGTAATATCGAATCTCTAAAATTACGTAGAATATGATACTTAGTGCATCAAAAAACTCTTGATTGAGTTTTATGTGTCTGTAGATGAAAATTTTTGAGTTCATGTGTAATCTATTGTTGAGATTACGAGATAATATTTTTCATGCACATATAAAGTATGTCGAACAGGTTGAGATGGCTCACTTATACGAGCAATCGCCTCAGACATTTTGGAGTGTACTGAGACGAAACATAGTAATCATGTTGTGTACATGATCTAGTCGCCCTGATAATAAATGAAGATAACATTGCAAATCGAAATGGATTTTGCTAATCTATTACCTGTTTAGTAACCAAATCGAGTTCTCGATTTAAGATTGTTTTGAGGAATGAATATAAGGAGAACTCAAGTTAGGTNTAATTTGTATCTCACAATCACAACTCCTTGTGATTAACAAATCACCAAAACTTGAATCTACGGATTCTATTATTTAATTTATTAGAATATAAATTCAATTAAATAATAAATATTGCCATATAATATGCATTGATTATATATATTTTTAAAGTGTTTATGTCCCAAGTTGATTGGACCTAGGGCATAACACTTACACGATATTCTCCAGCAGAATATGAAACAAGGCATTCTCACTCTTCACCGGATCCAGGTCTCTAGAGAGACCGAACTGCTCATTTCTAACAAGCTGAAGTTCTTCCCTAAGATCGAATAAGCTCAATATCGAATCTAACAACATAAGAAGAGTGATTTTCTTGAGTCTGCTCCAAATCTTTAGTAAGTCTGGTAACATTAGCCACTGAAAGAACTTCCTCGGTAGCCAAAGCCTCGGAACCTTTGCTTAGCTTTTTATACCTTTTCATATATGCCTCAATTTCTCCCTATTTTTGTTGAAGAGCTAAAAGCTTCTTCTCCATGGAATCCGCCTTCTTCTCCGCTTGTTAGTTTGTAGCATGGAAATCTCGTACTCCGCCTATTGGTCATAATGAAGGACAACAACCTACGAAAGGTAAGCATCAATTAGATTCCCTTTCTATTTGGGATTCATATTCTTAGCGAATTTCTCGAAGTAAAGTTAAAATACAAAAACGTAGATCTAGCTCCTCTAGAAACAAAGGCTGGAAGCAGAGATAGAACGCTGGGATCTAGCTCCCCGTTATGGCGAATATCAAATAAAACTATAAAATAAGAAACATGTTCATATTTTCTCTTCCCATTCACTAGGTCCTTTGTTAGAATTAGAGAGTGGGACCCGATACCTACAAACCTCTAGCCTCTTAAGGCAATGGGGGGTTACTTAGCTACGCTTTCGCCCTTATGCAAAGCTGAGCCTTTATCTCTTTGGAAACCCTCCGCAGGTGCATCTTTAGAGGAATGATGAGCCAACTTATGACGTTTAGCGTTGAAGTTAATCTTCATCTTCATAATCTAAATATCAATATAGCCTGCACAGGAAAGAAAAAATTATGAAAGATCACCCAAAGCAAAAATAACACATTTCATGAATATTGAAAGATTAACTACTACCCTTTGATGAGCAAAACCTAACCCTCTTATATACAACATCGAAAACAAAGAGGGGGAAGGGAAGACAATTTTCATGTTTCTTAAAGAGGATATATTACATTATCCTCCAAATCTAGATACCTCAACCCGTTCCCGAACCTAGATTGGAAGTGACTACCCAACATGGCCCTAAAAGGTCTCAAAAGAAATTTCCATCGCAAAGCCAATATCAAAGCCTTGAGATTCCACCAAAGAGAAAAACATTGATCAAGATTATCCCCAAGACAAGAATATAAGAAATCAAGAAAATTGCTTACATAGACAAATCTTAAAAACAAAGAAGAACAAATAGAACCTAAATGGAAAGACTATGCAACAACAGAAAAAGAGCAGAGACGCCGATAATACAAATGCCGTTACAAAGGACACACAAGAAGAAGAAAAGACATGGTAAGAAAGAAGAATATAGTTATAAGTTCAGACGAAATACTTAAATCGTTGATTGAATCAACAAGAGATTAAGTCCGTTCGAATGCTTCTCACAATAATAACCATCAAAAGCCAATATGTGCTTGAACAAGATTTAAAAACTAAATGAATGAGATCAAACATGGGCTGTTCACGCTTTAAATACTTGCAGGGCATTATCCTGAAAAATAGTAGAAAAAAAGAGAGAAAAAGAGAAACCCTTGTAGCATACGCTAAACACCCATAGCTATCATAACATGTATCCTCAAGAAATGGCTTATGTCATGCATCACTAAGCGAAATGATGCGAATTACATGTCCATTGTACGGACAAAATAAGTCCTTAAGTCAATATAAATATTGAATATGGACTTGAGGGACTATTTGTTAGATCTCGTAGAAAAGCCCGTAGGTCAGAACAACATTGCTCTGCTAAAAATATACCTCAAAATATTCTTCCCCTAGCGAGATACAAAAATCGTATGCAAAAAGGATAACAAACATAAGGTTCGCCTGAAGACTGCGAACCATCCAGCATAAATGGATTGGCTTTACGTTGTCAATAAGGAGCACATGAACAAATAAATAAAATGTGATTCTTAACCGAAATCAATTATCAAATTGCCAATAAGGGACAGCCACTGACACAACACAAAATTACTAAACTACCCCAACGCTTGGAAGGAAATTTATAAATATCTCATTTATTTGAAGAATGCATACAATTGAAATATCTCAATCTCAAATAACTATTTTTCTTCTTGTTCTAATTTACACATCTAGACTAGGAAATTTAAGTCTTTAAGAGGTAAAGCTCATAGTTAGATGAGAGTATTTGTTGATAGTATTTACATTGATCTTTGATTGTACTTGTTTATCAATAAAATCATTTGATTCAATTTTTACTGTCAACACACCTTAAAAATGGAGAATTCAAGCGTTCACAATCATTATCAACCATGATACTTTGAATTTTGGCATAAGAGGACAAAAAGTCGACCTATTGAGGAGGCATCCCTGGACGTTGGAGGCTTATTAAGAGGAATGAGATTTTTTATTCGTTTTCCCTTTTGTGTTCTTATATTTTTCATAATCAAGGGCAAAATAGTGTTTCTAGTATAATTTTCTTGTGTTAGCTAAAGACTTGATAAAATTGTCTATTAAGGACTTAAGTGCCATTTAAATGAAAGATTCAGATATAAGAGTATCTTGAAAAGATTCTGTATTTATAAAGAGCATATTATTATAATAGAGATGACATTTAGATTTAGAGAATACCATTTTTTATATGCTCTAATAGGGTTGAGCAATAAAATTGCCAAATCGAACTGAAATCGCTTTTTTGAAATTGTTGGTTTGAGGTCTGCGTGAATCCATCAACGTTTTAGTTTTGAATCAAATCTACCCGCTTTGAAATGATTTGTTTTATGTTTCAATTTTTACAAATTGTTTCGAACAGTCAAACCGTTTATAAAAATAAATTAATTTAAATTTTATTCAACCTAATTTTAACCCTTATTTCCCATTATTTTCAAAATACATTTTTCTCTTTTTTCTTTTCAATAAAATATTCTTCAATGAAATAATATTACACAAAAAATTCAAAAAATTTCCTTATTTTTTAACCACACATTCTTATCAATCTACTATTCAAAAATTTATTCTTGGCCAAATAATGGAGATCAAATAAGGGTTAAAACTGAACACATCCCAATTAAATTCAATACACAACTTAATTAAACTTAATATCCAATTACCTATCCCAACTTTAAACCCAATGCTTGAGACGGTACTTGCAATAATTTTGTAACCCCTATATTATTTCTCACTCTTTCAAACCCTGACAACAATATATATATATATATATTGTTGTCAGGGTTTGAAAGAGTGAGAAATAATATAGGGGTTACAAAATTATTGCAAGTACCGTCTCAAGCATTGGGTTTAAAGTTGGGATAGGTAATTGGATATTAAGTTTAATTAAGTTGTGTATTGAATTTAATTGGGATGTGTTCAGTTTTAACCCTTATTTGATCTCCATTATTTGGCCAAGAATAAATTTTTGAATAGTAGATTGATAAGAATGTGTGGTTAAAAAATAAGGAAATTTTTTGAATTTTTTGTGTAATATTATTTCATTGAAGAATATTTTATTGAAAAGAAAAAAGAGAAAAATGTATTTTGAAAATAATGGGAAATAAGGGTTAAAATTAGGTTGAATAAAATTTAAATTAATTTATTTTTATAAACGGTTTGACTGTTCGAAACAATTTGTAAAAATTGAAACATAAAACAAATCATTTCAAAGCGGGTAGATTTGATTCAAAACTAAAACGTTGATGGATTCACGCAGACCTCAAACCAACAATTTCAAAAAAGCGATTTCAGTTCGATTTGGCAATTTTATTGCTCAACCCTATTAGAGCATATAAAAAATGGTATTCTCTAAATCTAAATGTCATCTCTATTATAATAATATGCTCTTTATAAATACAGAATCTTTTCAAGATACTCTTATATCTGAATCTTTCATTTAAATGGCACTTAAGTCCTTAATAGACAATTTTATCAAGTCTTTAGCTAACACAAGAAAATTATACTAGAAACACTATTTTGCCCTTGATTATGAAAAATATAAGAACACAAAAGGGAAAACGAATAAAAAATCTCATTCCTCTTAATAAGCCTCCAACGTCCAGGGATGCCTCCTCAATAGGTCGACTTTTTGTCCTCTTATGCCAAAATTCAAAGTATCATGGTTGATAATGATTGTGAACGCTTGAATTCTCCATTTTTAAGGTGTGTTGACAGTAAAAATTGAATCAAATGATTTTATTGATAAACAAGTACAATCAAAGATCAATGTAAATACTATCAACAAATACTCTCATCTAACTATGAGCTTTACCTCTTAAAGACTTAAATTTCCTAGTCTAGATGTGTAAATTAGAACAAGAAGAAAAATAGTTATTTGAGATTGAGATATTTCAATTGTATGCATTCTTCAAATAAATGAGATATTTATAAATTTCCTTCCAAGCGTTGGGGTAGTTTAGTAATTTTGTGTTGTGTCAGTGGCTGTCCCTTATTGGTAATTTGATAATTGATTTCGGTTAAGAATCACATTTTATTTATTTGTTCATGTGCTCCTTATTGACAACGTAAAGTCAATCCATTTATGCTGGATGGTTCGCAGTCTTCAGGCGAACCTTATGTTTGTTATCCTTTTTGCATACGATTTTTGTATCTCGCTAGGGGAAGAATATTTTGAGGTATATTTTTAGCAGAGCAATGTTGTTCTGACCTACGGGCTTTTCTACGAGATCTAACAAATAGTCCCTCAAGTCCATATTCAATATTTATATTGACTTAAGGACTTATTTTGTCCGTACAATGGACATGTAATTCGCATCATTTCGCTTAGTGATGCATGACATAAGCCATTTCTTGAGGATACATGTTATGATAGCTATGGGTGTTTAGCGTATGCTACAAGGGTTTCTCTTTTTCTCTCTTTTTTTCTACTATTTTTCAGGATAATGCCCTGCAAGTATTTAAAGCGTGAACAGCCCATGTTTGATCTCATTCATTTAGTTTTTAAATCTTGTTCAAGCACATATTGGCTTTTGATGTTATTATTGTGAGAAGCATTCGAACGGACTTAATCTCTTGTTGATTCAATCAACGATTTAAGTATTTCGTCTGAACTTATAACTATATTCTTCTTTCTTACCATGTCTTTTCTTCTTCTTGTGTGTCCTTTGTAACGGCATTTGTATTATCGGCGTCTCTGCTCTTTTTCTGTTGTTGCATAGTCTTTCCATTTAGGTTCTATTTGTTCTTCTTTGTTTTTAAGATTTGTCTATGTAAGCAATTTTCTTGATTTCTTATATTCTTGTCTTGGGGATAATCTTGATCAATGTTTTTCTCTTTGGTGGAATCTCAAGGCTTTGATATTGGCTTTGCGATGGAAATTTCTTTTGAGACCTTTTAGGGCCATGTTGGGTAGTCACTTCCAATCTAGGTTCGGGAACGGGTTGAGGTATCTAGATTTGGAGGATAATGTAATATATCCTCTTTAAGAAACATGAAAATTGTCTTCCCTTCCCCCTCTTTGTTTTCGATGTTGTATATAAGAGGGTTAGGTTTTGCTCATCAAAGGGTAGTAGTTAATCTTTCAATATTCATGAAATGTGTTATTTTTGCTTTGGGTGATCTTTCATAATTTTTTCTTTCCTGTGCAGGCTATATTGATATTTAGATTATGAAGATGAAGATTAACTTCAACGCTAAACGTCATAAGTTGGCTCATCATTCCTCTAAAGATGCACCTGCGGAGGGTTTCCAAAGAGATAAAGGCTCAGCTTTGCATAAGGGCGAAAGCGTAGCTAAGTAACCCCCCATTGCCTTAAGAGGCTAGAGGTTTGTAGGTATCGGGTCCCACTCTCTAATTCTAACAAAGGACCTAGTGAATGGGAAGAGAAAATATGAACATGTTTCTTATTTTATAGTTTTATTTGATATTCGCCATAACGGGGAGCTAGATCCCAGCGTTCTATCTCTGCTTCCAGCCTTTGTTTCTAGAGGAGCTAGATCTACGTTTTTGTATTTTAACTTTACTTCGAGAAATTCGCTAAGAATATGAATCCCAAATAGAAAGGGAATCTAATTGATGCTTACCTTTCGTAGGTTGTTGTCCTTCATTATGACCAATAGGCGGAGTACGAGATTTCCATGCTACAAACTAACAAGCGGAGAAGAAGGCGGATTCCATGGAGAAGAAGCTTTTAGCTCTTCAACAAAAATAGGGAGAAATTGAGGCATATATGAAAAGGTATAAAAAGCTAAGCAAAGGTTCCGAGGCTTTGGCTACCGAGGAAGTTCTTTCAGTGGCTAATGTTACCAGACTTACTAAAGATTTGGAGCAGACTCAAGAAAATCACTCTTCTTATGTTGTTAGATTCGATATTGAGCTTATTCGATCTTAGGGAAGAACTTCAGCTTGTTAGAAATGAGCAGTTCGGTCTCTCTAGAGACCTGGATCAGGTGAAGAGTGAGAATGCCTTGTTTCATATTCTGCTGGAGAATATCGAACGAAGCTGGCTCTTACTGGTGTAACTAAAGCGAAGGTTAATGAATGTAGGCTCGTAGAGGAGTCCATGCACGATGGAGACATCAGGGTTCTTGATATTATTAGGGATTTTCATCTTGAGTGGGACCTAAATTTTTTAGAGGATCGTGAAGAGGTTGCCCAAGACACCTCTGTTGGTGAAGATGTTTTGTTAGCCGTCCCAATTTCTATCAATCTACTTCTACTAAACATGTATCTAGTTCTTCCAATGAAGCTAGGCTATGCATAAGCCAGCCGACGCATTTGTTAGAGTTCCTTCTCTCCCTAAAGCGGGTGTGCCTTTTGATACCCTTCGCTTGGCCAAGATGATTCCGCTTTTGGAAATCTTCAGCCTTTTATGAATCTACAGGGATAGCTAGTTTTTTATACTCATTTTCTCACTTTTATTGCATCGTTTTATATTCCATTCTAATTTGTATGAAAGTACCATTATGGGAAAAATCATTATAGAAATATCATGGTTTACGTTGTACGAATTTATTTATTTTGGCCATCTCTTTTAAGATCCCGTTGTCTTGTTGATTTCCTAATTTCATTATGCTTCACGTGAAATACTGCATGTAGCTCAGGATCATTATTACACTTCTGCGTAAGTGCATTCATAGTAATTATATGTTAAGCATGAGACTTATTGATCTTGTGCCAATTTCATTTGTAACAATGCAATTTTCCATATATAGAATTTTACTAAATCATCATTACAATGTAATTGGGAATGGATTATGATAATTTTCCCAATCATAAGTACTTTGCGCATTATAATATGTCATGACATTTTAATTTTGGCTGGACATGGCCTTGTCCTTTGACAATAATTTCCTTTAAGGAAGAAATTAATCTTTATTTTTAGTTGAAATTACTTTACTGAGATAGACTTTTTTTTCTATGGAAATTTATTTGACGGACGAATGCTCACTTTTAGTTTTCGTTTCTTTATAGGCCTTTAATGAAATTTAGTATTGTTTTGTGTATTGAGACCAATGCTTACTTTAGTACTTGTAAAGTTATCTTTATTAGTGGATAAGTGTTTCGATATGCCCTCCTTAGTCTCAGATATTTGCTTTTCTAGAAAATGATTTTCAAGCATGTCTTTGTTTCGTCCTACCATGAATATAGTATTACCCCTCAAGGGTTTCGGGGCTACTTTATATAAAACGCTGAAATACCATTCTCGTACATCAGCTTGGTTTCCTTTTATACAGGTTATATCTCTGGAAGTTCCAAATTTAGGCACAAGTGGTGGACTGAAGTTGTAGATTTCAGTTGCTTTAAAATGGGTCTTCCTAACATCCAATGGTAAGCAGATTTGTTGTCCATGATTAAGAAATACAAGTGCTCTCAAAATACGATAGGCTCTTCCTCAAGCTCAATTGCTAATGTGATTTGTCCCCTTGGGATCAAACCGTCCGGTAAAATCTTATAGGTTCGATCACAAAAAAGGATGATTAACCTGCATTTGGTCAAAAGTACTTCCAAATACAATATTAACGAAACTGCCATCATCTACCATCTCGCGGCTTAGGCTTTTAACGGGCTATTAAAACTTGAAATACCAAGGCATCGTAATGAAGATATATTTCTCCATGTTTATCACGATTATCAAAGGTAATCGGGAGAGAAATAGGTTTAGAGTTACCTCGAATCCAATATACCTCATGCATTGATGTCCCAGAGATGTTGGTGTATCTCTTTTGCTCACTTAATGTGCTTCCACCGATATGATGACCTCGAATTATAGTGTGAATTTCTTTGATCGGAGGGATAAGATTAAGAACATTGGCTTTTTGTTCGCCTTGTTGTGCTCTGCTTATCCGGCCTTGCCTCTCGAAAGGTGAGGTGTTTTTTCCCTTCAGTTATTCTTTGCAAACCTCAATGCTGACTTTGCAGCTTGATCATTTTTAATACTTCATAGCACTCATCCATATTATGATCCATAGAGCACTGTATTCTGCAAAATTTTACTTTTTTATCCTTAGGAAAGGTATGATCATCGTTCGTGACGGATGTGAAAGCTGGTGATATTGTGTAGACCCTATCCATATTCAAAGAAACGATAACACTATTGTTTTGACAATTTTAAAGTATGTGTGGAGGTCTCACCTTTAATTTTCTCGGTTCGCACTTGCTCTATTTTCTTCTCGTTCGCAATAGTGTCTTCTGTTTGAATTTCACTTTGGATTAGATTCACCAGCAGGTAGTAAGATGTGGGATTTCGGTTACGAACATCACGCCAGAGTAAGTCTCCATTAGCAGACCATTCCATAAGGAGTCTCTAGCCTTCTCGTCCGAAATAGTTTTACAAGCTATCAATTCGACATTAAATCGTGCAAAATGGCTTTTTAGAGAATCTCCTTCTTCCTACCACATATCATTTAATTGTGTGGCGAGGTTTGTCCTAATCTATTTTTAGCAAATACCCCCAGGAAAGCTTGTTCCAATTGGAGCCAACTTCTAATAGATCCTAACAGTAATTTGTTACCATGTTTTGGCCAATCCATCCAGGTTTAAATGGAATCCTTGGCACTTCAGCGCAGAGCTTTTTTTTAGCTTTCTTTGTATCATGTATTCATATAGGTGATACATGTGATCGCCTTTCCGTTGTATTTTGTCCATTATCGAGCGAATGAGATTATCTGGGATTGATGCCTCTTTGATCTCCCAGGAGAACAACATGCGCTCATCGTCATCGTCCATTTCATACGATCTGATTGAAAGTCTCTTCATAATTCTTAGCGAGGAGTGTATTGCATGATGAATCGTCATAGTTCCTAGCTCTCCGCTCTCCTTGGTGATAGTTATGGGTTGATTTTCTATCACGGGAACACTTTCATCCATAGATTTTCTATCACGAGAACTCTTTCCAGATTGTTATTGCTTTTTGAGATCTAGAGGATATGGCTCTTCTCATGAAAATGACTAGCAGTGTGTTTTTCTTCATTTGCTTCGGAATTTTTATGCCACTCGTTTGCTAGATTTTCAACTTTTGAATGCAATGTTGTATTTTCTATAGCTCACATCGTTAAGCTCTGCCATTTCTTGTATTGCTTTGGCACTAGAGGCCTTCCTTTTCAAGCAGCGGCATTGAGTAGGAGAAATACTGGCCTTTAGTTTGAGCAGTGTGTCCTCCACTTGTCATTTTGGGTTGGATCATTATTCAGGAGCTCGCCACTTCTATATCTTTTGATTATAGCTTTTGGCGATGACTTTTTCTATGGATTTCTTTCCGTAGGATTCATTTCTTACATATCCTAAACTTTTTAGTTATAATGCTATTTTGTCGTTTACTTTACTCTAGATTTCCATAGACGACGTCAATTTGTTGACGGTAAAAATTGAATCAAATGATTACAATTACAATGACAGATCAATGTAAATACTATCAACAAATCCTCCCACCTAACTATAAATTTCAACTTTTAAATTTGTAGTCTAGACGCGTAAACTAGAACAAGAGGAAAAATAGCCATTTGAAAGTGAGATATTTGAATTGCATGCATTCTTCAAATGTGGAGGGAGTATTTACAGATTTCCCTCGAAGCGTTGGGATAATTTGATATTTTTGCATTGTGACGGTGGCTATCCCTAATTGGTAATTTGATAACTGATTTCAATTGATAATCATGTTTCATTTATTTGTCCATGTGCTCCTTATTGATAGCCTGAATCCAGCATGTTTATGCTGGATGGTTTGTGATCATCAGGCCAACCTCATGTTTGTTATCTTTTTTCTCTGAGGTTTTTGTACCTTGTTGGGAGGAGAGTATTGCAAGGTATATTTGTAGCGAAGCAACATTTTTCCAACCTGTCGATTTCTCTGCAAGGTCTGACAAGGTGGGCAACAAAGTGTAAATATGGGTGAATACGACTCCGTTTGAGAGGCCTTTGAACTATTTTTGAACCAAATCATTTTAAACAGTTTGAAAAAATTTAAAACCAATCAAATCATACAAAACCATTTTTTACAATTTATTTTGATTTCAAACACAGTTTTAGAAACAAAAAAGTAAATAAATAACATCTTTCACATAAGTGTAAAAATAAATATATTTGTGTGAAATCTCAATATAACACTTAAATGAATCTTCAGAGCATAAGTGTTACATCAAAAATATAATTGTCTCGATACAAGCTCAAACCAATAAATCAATATAAGTATCAACTGTAAAATTTAAGCTTGCAAGTTTATTCTTTTTTGAATTGGATAAGAAAAAATAACATAAATTATTATTTCCTTCAAAGTCAATAAACCATCTAGCAAGTATATTACTGAATATTTATAAATATAATATAAATTGGACTAATAAATAATATATTTATGATAAACAAATAATTTTTCTAAAAATTCAGTAAACGGTTCAATTTGATTTTTAACCGTTTCAAATAATGGAAACCTAAACCAAATATTTTTCAAATTGTTTAGTTCAATTTTCAAACAGTCAAAACTTAAACCACGTTGACCCAAACTAATGGTTTCAAAATCATGATTTTAGTTCCGTTTGGCGGATTGGTAGTGTTTTTGTTGGGAATCTCTAAGACTATTTACCCTTTATAATATATTATTTCATGCATTAGAATTATTTTTGATAAATTAACTTCACTGTTGTACAATGATATCTCATCAAGATGGGTGGGTTGATCCAAGTAAATCCACTTGTATTCGAACTAGCAAGTATGAACCAACCTATCTAAAATTATGGCCCAACCTTTGCTCGTACTATCTTTTAAACTTGAAGACTGAGCCAATCGTCAATGCGCCATTATTGTGCATTATGCAACTAGTTCAACACGTCGATTTCACTTTTTGAGATTTAATACAATTTCAAATTTAGCCATAACAAAAACAAAATTAAAAATTAAAAAAAAAATCATTATTTATTTTGCAACTTACACTATAATATTGTTTTGACTTGAGAAAAGGGAAAATTAAGCACAATCATGCTATTTAAGTACTAATTTCAACATTCAAATATTAATGTTTTTATTTCAAGATTTAGGTGATAATTAATATTTTTATAGTGTTATTAACTTATATTAATACAAAATAAATATGTTTAGTTAATATAAAAATATAAATGGATTGAGTATCTACATCAATATCAAAATGTGATCGAGATAGAAAGTTTAATTCTTTTCTAACTTATATGCCTTCACCATCGAAACTGTTTCTCCGTCGTCTTCTAGCTTCATCCAAAGTTCAATTTGGCACAAACAAAGCATATTTCCATACGCACTTCAATCCTTCATAAACCCTATATGTTTTTTCACACCCATACAATGAAGGTAGTTTTGACAAGAAGTGTAGAGTGCGACTCTCATTCGAATGAGAGAGAAGCAGTCTAGAAAATTACTGACAAAGAGAGAAGAACGATCTTCATAAAAGGTAAGTCCATTGGCGGACCCACGGTGGGTCCTTGACCCACCAATATATATTCCTTTTTTTTTTTTGGCGCATCCCAACTGGCAAAGCATGGGGCTCTTCAATGCTGACAGATCAGAGGTCTCGGGTTCGATTCATGAGGCTCTTGGAAGGCAGACTATCTTCTGGAAGGCATGATTTATCCTGGAAGGCTCTTAATGTGTTTGACTCGCTTGACACTTTGGAAATTTAGTTGGGGGGCTCTTGGACCCTGGCCAGTTTGGGGCACATCCCGCGGTTTACCTAATCTGTGTGATGAGGGGCCGAATCGCAGACCCCAGGATTAGTCTCCGAAGGTGGACACCTGGATATTTTTAATCAGATTTCAAACGTTGAAGCCAAAACGCCAAAATCAGATTTAGCCTCCATTCTCCAGTTGCCCTTTGCAAAACGCCAAAACCCATTCAGCTATTCCATTGAAGTAGAAGAACTCTTTAATCATTTCCCTTGGAAGCAGAAGAACCCGATTCAGCAATTCAGCCATTCCATTGAAGCAGAAAAACCCGATTCAGCCTTGGAGGTTTCTGATTCAGTGGATGCATGATATGCTTGTTCTGTTTGAAGATTGTATAATGGGCTTGTGTTTAAACATGAAATGATGCAGTTTATGAGTCTGTTTTAGGGATTAGAGGTCTGTACAGGTTAAGTGTATGTTGATTTGTCTAAATGAATTCATATGTCATTGTTACCTTAGTCTGAAACCTTGTTTATATAGTTCAGACATTGCTTACATGGTTCTTGCTTGGTGCTGTGGTTTTTGATTAAAATGGTGCATCTTTTAGTTTTTAATGAAACTGTGAAGCATGTACAGGAGAGAATGTATCCTGCATTATAATTTGCTTGCAGTTATGTTTTTGTTGTTTGTGTGTGCTTTATGCAGAGTTCTTTTGCACTGCTTGCAGAACTCTGAATTCTTAGACTTATTTGTCACACATTATTGTGTTGAAAATAAAGTAACGAATAGTATATTAAAATGGTGCATCTTTTAGTTTTTAATGAAACTGTGAAGCATGTACAGGAGAGAATGTATCCTGCATTATAATTTGCTTGCAGTTATGTTTTTGTTGTTTGTGTGTGCTTTATGCAGAGTTCTTTTGCACTGCTTGCAGAACTCTGAAATCTTAGACTTGTTTGTCACCCATTATTGTGTTGAAAATAAAGTAATGAATAGTATATTTTGGAAAATGTGTGGTTGAAATTTAAAGTAACTTTATTGGTTTGGATGTAGAACATTTTATTAGATGAATGTGTGATGGAGAATTTTACTGTAGCAAACAATGTTTTGAAAAAATGATAGACAAACTGGGGCTAATGTCATCATTTATAGAGCTCGGTGGGTGTTTTATTTTCAGTTTTTTTGTGAAGTACTTCATTTTCTTTTGTAAAGTTAGGATATAAATGTGTTGTTTGAACTCGAATAAGAGCTATGCAATTTGTTTAGGAATTGTTTGTGTCAAGGATAAGGCCTGTTTATGTGTTATTGTTTTGTCCATTCTAGTATTAGTTACACAAGGAAGCCTGGGTAATGTTCTTCAAGTTAGGTTGTGTATCTAATTGATTGGGTAAAGTTATTGAAGTTCTCAAATTAATTTGCACAAGTTATATTTCAAATTTTTAGTCGAAGATTGTGACCCATTTTTGATATAGTAAACGTTTAGGTTGAAAAAAGTTTTATTTCTATGAAAGTTGTGTCCCTTTGGATTAGCTTTCCAAAGAACTTTAAATCTTCTCAATCGAATGTCAGTAAAAAAAATTTTATAAAAATACTAATGATTGTGTACAGATAAAAAAAAAATATGTGCACGCAAAGGCAATTTTCCTTATTCGATTGAAACTCTTTTAGAAACGAATAATGCTAATTATCATTATAATGATAAAATGTCAGTGATGTTACACTAAAGTAGAATAAATGATATATGACAGTTCAGTTTTCATGAAAGAGAGGGAGAGGGGGGATTGAACTGTTATATCATATTATTCCACTTAAATTGCCATATCACCGATGTCCACCCATTATAGTGTAAAAACATTATTATTTAGAAACCAATTGGACGTAATTTTCAACCAATTTTCGATTCCTATAAGTACCTAAATGCATAATACATTAGGATAACCTCTCCTATACCTCTTATACTTCATTATACATCAATTATTATCATCAAAGGGAGGTGAAATTCATAGTTCATGTAAAAAAATTGAAGATGACTTATAAAAATTCAATCAAGATAAGATTCAATCTTGATTTTTAGGCAATGAATAAAAGACGCGAGTAGAGATTTATTAAGAAACCATTGAAGATATTCAATTTTCAAAATTCATTTTCATCTTCTCAATTTATCAATTATTCGGATTATCTTTCTACTTAAGCATGTTTTCTTATATTGTTTTTAATTCCTAAAATGTAGATGAACCTTTATTATGAAGTTTTTAATGTAACTTAAATATTTTGATGTCCAATATGTATTATTTTTGAATGTTTGTTATTTTGTTTATTGTTTTTCAATTAATTAGCTACTAATTGGAATGATCTGCAAATTTTATTGATTTCGAGAAAAACGATAAAATAGATAATACTTATAACAACAATTGAAAAGTCCAATAGGGGATATAGATATATTTTTATACTTTGCATGATTTTTATAAATATTCTAACATTTTTAATGCATACTTTATTGTTTGCATCTTTCATATATATATATATATATATATATGAATGTCACATGATAAGATATATTTAATTGACATCGAGAATTGATTTTAATTAGCTTAGAAACAATGATCAACAAGAATATACACATATTGTCATGATATTGATTTGCATTAAAATGGATTAATAAGGAGAATTCGAAATCTTAGTAATCCTCTCACATAGTTTTATAAAAATCTTTATAAATTTGCTCAATAGAATAATTAATTAATTAGTTAATTTAGCATAAATTCTTCAAAAATAAAAATTAAAAAAAAAAATTAATATTCGACTAAGGTTGAAATTAATTGATTCTTGATTAAGTACATAGTCATCTTAGGAACGATATTTTACTTATTACTCTATTACTTGTTCGTAATCTCATACACTCGTTGAAAATCAAATGATCAAGTCTCATTATTCAAAAGCTCATTTTTTTAAACTCAATTTCAATCACAGTTTCAATAAAATAATTTTACACGTAAATCTATAATATTAAATATTTTTTTAACGACACATTTTTCAAAAAATTACTATTTTAAAATTTATTTTTCAAAAAAAAAATGAGGCTTAAAACAAATCCTAAGTAGGATGTTCAACTTTTTAAGCTATATAAAGTGTTACATAGACAACGCATATGAATATAACTACGTGGAATTTTTGTATGGATAATTGTTTAACACCAACATTTTTATTTGTTACACTATTTTAATTGCACTTAAGTTCCTGTTTGTCCACTATTCTTTCATAATTCTTTTTTCTACATACTCATTTTTAATCACATATTGACACGATAAAATATTTTAAACGTAAACCAAAAACTTTTCCTTACTTTTGAACTGCTCATTTTTTAAAAATCACTATTTAAAACAATGTTTTTCAAAAAAAAAGGGGGGGTGGGTGGATCACCAAATAAGGGCTAAGATGCTCAATCTTTTTTTTATTGTGACACTTATGTCCTAACCTTAATTTGACATCTTTTTAACATCAATATTTTATGGGATGTGCTATGGGTACATAATGGACACCATAATGGTGTCCATAATATACACATGATGGCTCCCTATTGGGGGGCCGCCTGACGAGACAAGCAACCCTCCAATAGAGGGCAAATATGTGTACATTATGGACACCATTATAATGTTCATTATGTACACTTAGCATTTTCCATATTTTATTAATTAGCGCATCTCACCTTTTACAATGGTTTTACACAAAAAGTCCATTGGGAAGGCATAAAATGACTTATTTGTACATCATGATTTTAATAATCAATAAATAAAAAAGCTCAACAAAGTTTTTTTTCCCCTCATTTCGAATCACAAAAATAATATTTTTATATAAATTATCATAAAGAACGAGATATGTTAATAATGTAAATTTGATGATAGAATTCTATTACAATGAGCAAACGTTGAAAACTTTAAATGTAATTAAAATGTAGTGGAAAAAAACCGAGTGAATATAATTACCTTTTTTTTCTATAACAACTGTCCAATTTTCTTCTGAAAAATTTAGACCTTTCATGTACTTATATTTATTTTAAAAAATTATTAAAAGTTCTAGTTTGGTTTGATTTTCCAGTTAAAACACCAAAATTGTTTTATGTTTCAAAATCATGGCGTTGATGTGTGTCCCATGATAACAAATGGACGGTTTTAAAATTGCAATTCCAATTTGATTTAGCCCTTGTTTGATAATTTTTTTTAGAAATTATAAGTTGATCAAATTTTATTTAGTTATACATTTTATTGTCCCACAATTTTTATATGTTTTTCAGCGCACTTCTATTGAAATTAGGGATGGCAAAAAAATCCGACAAATTCGATATCCCTGGGGTCCCGCCCCGAACAGGGCGGGGATAACCCGCTTAATCGGGTATCGGGATGGGACAAGGAATTTTGCCCCGGGGCGAGTTCGGTGAGGGTTCGGGGCGGGGACGGGTAACGAGCCTCCCGTCCCGTTAAATTTTTTTTTTTTTT
>CAIGRB010035776.1:11023-22005 GCA_903798255.1 Fraxinus quadrangulata | reverse complement strand
ATTCTAATATAAAATGACAACTAAAACTATTTATTTAAGTCTAATGAATAGGGGTAATAAAAATAAATTATAAAAAAAAAATTAATGGGGTTGTAAATGGGGCAAGGACCTCGCCCCGCCCCCGTCCCATTGACATCCCTAATTGGAACTAGTTTTTACTCATGCAATGCACAGATTGTGTTATTTTGAAGGTGATGTTAAAATTATATATGAATTAGATGTGAATTTGTATTACTAAATTTTCATACAGAGAGCACATTAAAGATTAAGATTTTATGCATTAAATACAATATTTGTTATAGGGTTAAATTCATTTTGAACTCAAGTTATAAAGAGCAGTGAGCAAATGCCTTTAAAGCTTGATTATTTCATAAGTTTTTAATAAATAACAAATTCACATTTATGAGGAAATCAGTGAATACATTGAACATACTTTTAGACGTGATCTCATCATTTAAACACTGAGCACAGTCAAATCGATACCAAAGTTCATACCTCTGTAAATTTCCACTCAATCCTATATAGATCCTTAGGAACGTACTTTTGAGAATGTATTTGTTGTTTATAGTCTCCTAAAAAGAAAGTATGATAAAATCATCACCATATTGAAATAAGATGAACAAATGACTTTAATTTTATTGTACAATTAAAATTGGAAGACAAATATGATTTAAGTTACTAATGGAGGAAAGTAATTCTCGACTGTTTGACGAGGAATAGAGAAATTACTATGAGTACTAGTATCAGAAAGAGTGAGAGTTTTAAAACTCAACAAATAAATAGTACACCACTACATCAATCAATTCAACAAACTTGCTTTTGAAGCACATAAATAAACAGATAATTAGCACTTATTTAACAAAATAACCAATAACACATCGAGATATTCCCCCACAAATCAATTTATAAAAACATTAGCATATTTAAATCCTATAAGAACTTCATAACAAATCAAAAGAATTATTAACTAATTTAAATAATAAGGTGCAAGACTGTTGGCTAATTCCCTTAATAAAGAATTGGAATTGTTCAATTTGATTTTAAAAAAATTCAAAATCGAAACAATACTGAGAGACCCACTTCTTACTTTCATTAACCCCTCATTTATCAACAACGAAAAATGGGATCTTGACTAAATAAAATAGGCAATATTTGAAGAAAAAATCAAGGGTGTGAAAATTCTTATTGCTGAAATTCTTTTAGTCTCGTTTTGACGATTGCGAGAGAGAAAGGGAAAGGAAATGGGAAATGGATTCGAAAGACTGAATGATAGTTTTGTATTTCCAAAAGCAATGACACGACATCGATTACATTGTAAATATATAGTACTAAATTGGATAGGCTTGAAACCATTTCACATATAAATGATGAGTAAAATTCATATCTACTATTTTATATAATGCAATGACAATGATTAGATAGGACAAGTAAAAGAACAAAGAAATTCTTCTTTACTTATAAACTCAATAAATCACCCGATTTTATAAATTTCAATGACTTATTAACTTAGGAACATTAAAATTTAGGAGAAAAAATCTCAATATCGTAAATCATCTGAAAGAATAAAGAAAGATAACAGGCTTAGATTGAATAAGCAAAAGAATAAAGAAATTCTTCTTCACTTATAAACACAATCAATCACCGGATTTTATAAATTCCAACGACATATCGACTTAGGAATATTAAAATTTAGGGGGGGAAACCTCAATATCTTAAATCATGTGAAAGGACAAATAAAGATTACATGCTTAAATTTATAACCAACACAATCAATTACAGATTGATTGCAAAGATCAAAAAGAAGAAATTACCAATTAATTAATAAACTTTGTTATGCTCAATTAGCTTAAAAAAATAATCTTTTTCAATATAATAAAAATAATACAACGAAGATACATTCAATAAAATTGAAGAGATCTCCACAACAGTAAAATAACACTGTAATGCAATACATAATTATACCAAGAGAATATTAAACACCAAATCATGACTAGTCATACCTGCTTCCAGTAGACAATCGAGAGAAAAAATATCCCAATAGATGGCTAAGTAAGACCTTACACAATATTAATGAACAAGGGTGAGGTTAAAGTCATACAAATGGATCAAATAACAACAAAAGAATTAAAATAATTTAGAAAATTTACCAAACTCCTCTTTCCTAAACATAAATTTAGATCCAAACATAATAAACTGAGAAGAACGAAAGTCTAACTGAACAAAAAAACCCAACAAAAATATTGAACATACATTTGGAAATTTGAAAAAGAGAAATCAGGAAATTGAAGCAAAAATAGAAAATCAAATAGGAGAATAAATAAATAAACCTAGTTATTTTTCAGTATTATGTAAAATTACATATCTTCAATGACCATTCTAAAATTTCATCCTCTATACACAAACCCTTAAAAAATCGCTTTGAAATTGTAAAAAAAAATGTGAGAAAGTAAAAAAAAATAAAAATAAAAAAATTGATACACAATCACAATACAACCCCACAGAATTTCATGAAATCCAAAAGAATAACAACATTAGTCACACAATCGTAATAAAATGAACAAAATCATATGAAATTCAGGAACGTACAGAATTTCTGACATTTTTGACAACAAGAATACAACTTTATAATTAAATATCATCTACAAGCACACTAATCTGTTACTCCATACCGTGTAACTGTACATGTCCAACTGAAGAAAACATTAAGCCATTAACCACACTAATTTCATTCAACCACATGGACCCTCTAGTTCAATTGGGCAACATTATATGCTTCTCTTAAAATTATACAAAAGCAAAGATGAGACTCATTTTAACACATACTTGTGATTAAACACAATGGAAATACCGCAGAAAGTTCCTGATTAATATTTAGAACCCCCGTCGACCAAAAACCCTCATTTTTACTTAAAGAAAGCCTTCTAATTTTAAACCCATAAATTGTAAATTGAAAAATTCTAATAAGTAACATTACATATAACAATAATATTAAACCCCACATCCCAACAATTTAAACACATAAAGTAACTACTGAAAAAATCCATAAGAGGAAAAAAGTGACCTCTACATAGCCCACCAATTGAAACACATAAATTAGCAATTAATCAAATCCAGCAAAGAAATTTTTTTCTACAACTAATATTGAACTCCAAGATCAAAGAAATTGAATCACAAGAAACCCCAACCAACAAACAGTAACTCGACGGTTCAAATTTGCACTGGCTAGCATTCTAAAATTATCTGGAAACAACACCAAAAGTAAGAATAATCAATTAAAATGCTTGTGTAGATGAAATCAAATGAATTACCAAAGTTCATTGTTTCCCCTCCAAAACGAAGCAAATGAAGATAGATTGTAAGTGTTTGTGTTCTTTAAATAACCGTCGCAATGACACCAGAAATTTACAAGATTGGAAAGAACAAAAGATTACCACTAAAATTATCACAGGATGAAGAAGAAAGATAGATAGATTTCTAGGGTTGGGATAGAAGGAGCGTGAGAAATGAGAAGTGCAAAACTGATACATAGAAGAGATATTTTGTATGTGAAAAGACAATAAGGCCTGAGTTTGTAAATGAGTGAAATTGATATTTAAGGGTAAAATTGGAAACACATAAAAAACTTCAAATTTAACAGAAAATCATTAGTTTTGAGATAATATATTTTTTCATTATTTTTTTATTTTTTTATTGTTGTTATGCAAATAATTTACCGTTTAGAAATGGGAATCAACCTAAGTGAGGTCGAGGGGGCAGTGTCCCTCGTGGAGTTTGGAGACAACGCCCCCGACGGGAATCGACTTGACCGATCAAGTCGTGGAGGTAGCGCTCTTCATGGGGGTTCTAGGAAAACGCCCCCGGTGGGGATTGACCTGATTGGTCAGGTCGCGGGGTCGAGGGGGCAGGGCTCCTCGTGGGGGCTTAGGAGTTGCCCACGAAATGAATTCCGATTTTCATGTATGTATGAAATGAATTTTTCTTGTATTAATATGATTTCTAACGATTGTGAGATTTTGTAATTTTTATTAATGTTTTTGAATTAAATTATTAATAAGTGAAATTATATTTAGAATAAAGAAATGTTCATTTTTTTTGACAAAAAAAAAAAATTGTTCCGTGCACAGCTCGGAGTGCGGAGATTCACTCCGCACTGCACAGAATAATTTTTTTTTTTTAATGCTAAAAATAATATAGCAAAACAAAATCATTTATATCTTGTATATTTTAAAAGTGTACAATACATTTAAAATTAACATTAACCAAATTTACGAACACTTATTTTTATTTAATTGCATTTGACATAAAATTTTCCTTCTCTCTTCTTGTTTATGATCAACGATTTAATCTACATAATTAATTTAACTAATATGCATTAAAGTTTGAATTTTTATTGTTAACATATATGGAGAAGATATTTATAAAATATCAACTGCAACTGGACGGTTGAAGAAAATATATACCAATTAGTCAAAAAAGATGGTTAGATCAAAAGCTTTGAGAGAAAAAATGAATTGAAAGATATTTTTAAAATATGTATTGAAGATATTTCATCAATTTAATTATTATTATATTATATATTCAATTTTAACACTATAGACACAAAAAAAAAAAAGGAAACTATTGACAAATCAGTTAAAAATGGGTTAAGTGTGAAAATTAAGGTGATAAAAATGAATAGTAAATCAAGAATTGCATCTTTTAAAGGAGGAGAGATTCATCTAGTTGTAATTCTTAAAAAGTTTTGTCAACTGGGGCTTAACAATTTTTCCTCGACACCTGTGAGCAAACGACTCTCGTGTCACCTCTGAAATAAATTGGTAAATTTCCAAAACTTCGAGGACTGAATTGGAATTTTCTGCGAAACTTCACTGCATAGTTTGCAGCACTGTGTCAGTATCCAGACGACAATAAAAATTCAAAAAATTTCATTAACATCCCCAAACAATTCAGATCGGACAATAATTCAACCTCTTTTACCTCGCAATGAGCACTCCGCAGCTCTCAGGAGTATGTATTAATTTAGGTGTTTTTATATTTTTATGGACATTAATCATGCGCGCATCAGATCTGAAAATTCGTCTTGATTATTTATTTATTTTTTTTAATTTTTTGGTAATTATTGAGTTTCGATGTATTCTTTGGTGCTTTTTGGTTAGGGTACGATGAGTATGTATACAGGATTCACACGGCTGTGCAAGGGTCTTGCGGTGGTATTAGTGGGTGGCCACATTGTTGTTCAGATTTTGCCCTCTGCTCTTTCTTTCCTTGCTCTCATCCCTGCCAAGTACTATTTTCTCTCTTAATCGTGTCATATTTTATTTTTATGTTGTTTACACGAGACTTAATCGCTTGAATTTGTTGAGATGAATTGATGTGTTAATTTAATTAACTAATTTATTTGCAGTGGGTTTTCTTTCGAATTTATGATGGCGTAAATTCAGATATGACCGAGTTATGAAGATCAAGAATTTACCGGTTCTGTTCGAAAAAAAAAAAAAAAAGTTTGTAAAAAGAGTGGATTTACTATGTAGAGTGTATTTGGGAAGAGTTATAAACACGATTTGAGGCTTGACTATGCATTGCATGAAAGTTCTGTCTCAATATAAATGAAATTAGTTTGGCAAGTTATTGTCTTCGTGGCCACAAATCATAAAACCAATAACTCTTTCTTCGACTGCCATTTTGTAACCACTAACATCAGATCATTTGCAAGCGGAAGCCAACTAGAAAATTTCTCTTAGGGAATCTGACCGTCTCTGGGTCTTGAACTCTGATCAGTAGACCACATTTGTTCATCTATCTTTTCAGCTATAATAAGACTTAGTTGTTTAGTGCATAGTTTTATGCAAGCCATTTAAATAGAAAAGTGTGACTTATTATTTTATTTATTTGATTTACTCTAGGACCATACCTTTTGCTTGGAATCTCTTTACAGCTGGATACACTGAACAATCAATATATGGGGTAAAATTTAGTCATTCTGCATTTATTGTTCACTCTACTCTGTAAACTTTGCTCCTCTGACCTCTATTGTAAGGTGTTCCCTAATGTTATACTTCTTTTGCAGTTGTTTATCAGCACAATCGGTCTTCTTTTCATTGGGAAGCTGCTTGAACCCATATGGGGTTCTAGGGAATTCTTGAAGTTCATCTTTGTTGTTAACTTTCTGACATCTGTTTGTGTTTTCATCACAGCTATTGCCTTGTATTACATTACGAGACAGGAAATTTACCTGTAAGTAATACTTCGACATCTTCTGCAGCAAGTTGTGTTTTCCCTGAGCACCAGTTTCGTAGTGGATTTTTCATTTGCTTCACTATAATGTTGTGAAGTTCTGAATGAATTGTGTTCTTGGGTTGACCAAATATTTAGACACTCCCAAGTCATTAGGCCTAGATGGGAGAACTGCTGACTTGCAGCAATTCATTTAATGTTACACCTGGAACTTATGGTCAGGAAGCGCAGCAGCATGAATAAAATTTACATAAATCTAAGAAGTTCACGTCACAAAATATTGAACTTGGTTTCCAATATTTAGCCCCTGTTTTGAGCCACATTCTTTAAAAACTCATTTTCAATCAACATTCTCCCGATAAAAATAATTTCACATAAACCCAAAACTTTTTCCTATTTCTAACCACACATTCTCAAAACAAAAATCACTATTCAATAATCTACTTTTCCAAAAAAATTGGGCTGTAACAGTCCCTTAGTCACCTCTGTCATATCCTTGTGTTATGTCAATCATATGATTATTTTAATGTAACATCTGAAACTTTTAGCCAGGAAACACAACATGAATAAAATTTACATCAATCTAAGGAAGTTCATGTCACCTAATATTGATCTTGGTTTCCAATAGTTAAGTCGCCTTAATGTAACACCTGGAACTCATGGCCAGGAAATGCAACAGGAATAAAATTTACATCAAAAGAAGTTCGTATCACAAAATGTTGAGCTCAATTTCCAATAGTTAATCACCTTCTGGTATATCCTGGTTTTTGTTAATTGCGTGCTGTTTATTTGATATCCCCTTTTAATTTGTTGTGACCTTGTCATCGTATGCTTGTCAAAGGTTAACTTAAAAAAATTCTGGTTTCTTTACTGTTGTTTGTTCTGCAGTTACATGCCTGTTTCTGGATTCCAAGGGGTCCTTTCAGGGTTCTTAGTTGGCATCAAGCAGATTGTACCTGATCAAGACCTTTCTTTTTTGAAGATAAAGGCAAAAGTATGAACTTTTGATTCTTAAGAATTTTAATATCTGCTCCAACATGGCATAAATTGTTAATTTACATTCTTAGCTTCTAAACTCCAAGGAGCTAAGAATTCTCTTATGTTTTCTCATTTTTGCTTATTTCAACTCTTTCAGTGGTTGCCTTCTCTTGCACTACTGGTGTCCATCATTGTAAGCATTTTCACTGCAGAATCGGCATCTTATCTTCCCACCATGATATATGGTACCTTTATAGGTTGGATTTATCTCAGATATTGGCAAAGAAAGCCAGAAACAAAACTAAGAGGCGATCCAAGTGATGAATTTTCTTTTTCTTCCTTTTTCCCTGAATTTTGCAGGTAGTTTACTTCTTTTTTAATCTCTGTATTATTAAGTTTTTCTACCTGTTGTCTTTCACATCTCCATTTCAACATTTCATCTTGGTTGATGGTGTTCAGGCCTGTTATTAATCCAATTGCGACACTATTTGAGCGAATGCTTTGTGGAAGACGATCTGAAATCTCTGATGAGTCTGGGGGCTATACCTTAGGAGGCACCACATTTCCTGGATCCGATCCCATTGAAGCATCTAGGAGGAGGTAATCTTTCTGGTTAATTTTCACGGAAGACTTGTATTCCTTTAATCCTATTCTGTAATACACATTTAACTATTTAGAGAAAGATTGTCTAAAATTATTTACGAGGCTACATCATGAAAGTTGCATAAAAAGGCTGTTGTCTAGGGCTAGGGGTATAATAAGGGGGCTTCCATGAATTTAGGAAATTTTCAACTTTTTCAGGGTAAGTGATGAATTATATTGTTAATCATCTTCATGGATATGTTAGTCGTAGCCGTAAAAGAGTTTGGATGGGGTGCCACTATTATGCCCCTGTTTGTCGACCATTATTTGATGAAAATAGAGTTTTGAATAGTAATTTTTAGGAAAATATGTGGTTAAAAAGTAAGAAAAAGTTTTGGATTTACGTGCTAAATATTTTTTTTGTGTGAATGCGTGGTTAAAAATGAGTACATAAAAAAAGAGTTTGAAAATAATGATTGTCAAACAGGGGCTATATTTGACAATCTAGTTTTTATTTTTGTTTATTATTATTATTATTATTTATTCATTTATTTTTTGTCATCTGGCTTGGAAACAAGATATAACACAAGAGGATGGACTTCTCGATTAATAGTTGTTTTCTTTTCTTTTGGTTGCTTGTTTCACAAATCATGTTTCGAGGTTGTGAATTTTTTTATTAAAGAGACTAGAGTTGTAAATGCCAAATACTTTCTACTCGGTTAAGATATGTGAAGCTCTTAATCGGAGATTGAATAGTAGTGTGTGAAATTTCAATGGATGAGATTCAAATTATGGTTTGGTGGCAAGTGAAAGAGATTAGAAATATTAGGGATTTGGAGAAGAATTTTGTAAGGATTTCTCTACGATTCAAACGAAAAAAGATAAGTAACTATGGAGGAAAAAAGATAAGTAACTATGGAGACTGGAGTTATTAAATAGATTGGGTGATGTGTCGAGAAAAGAGCGAAGAATTCGGAATTAGGGATGTTAATGAAGGAGACCAAACCACTGTGTGGAAAAAGGAAACGACTGAAAGAGGGCATGTTGAGTGCTAAGGTGTTGGTTTTCTGGAAAATGGTCTGGCTTTTAACATATTTGTTTCATCTACTGATTGTGGGTTTTCGATTATTGTAGAACTTGTGAACGTTTTGTTTTCTTACATGAATGGGCTGCTACCTAGGGTCCCAAATCTATTTAATTATCAAAACAAGGAAAGAGCAGAAGATGATCAGAAATATGACCACCAGTTTGAAGGGGTTAACTTTCGTATTTTGTAGCATTTGAATTTCAATGTAATGTATGAAGTCATGTTATGGCAATGCACAAACTATTCCTCAAAGTTTGATAGCTCCAAGATGCGTGTATCAACTTAATCTAATTGTGTTGAGCTGTTGGAAAATTGCAGGGAAAGAGGTGCTCGAGCACTCGAAGAAAGATTGGCAGCTGAGAGACTTGCCGCTTCAGGAAAGACAGAAGAGACACAAAAAGATGCCACTGAGAATGTGTAGAAGCTCTAGTATTGCATATTTATATGCTCACAACTACCAGATACATGTACAAGTCTGCACTATTTGTTAATATATACTTTGGTTCAAAGGGAATTTTGGCACATGTTGTTTATCATGATCTTTATTTCAATGTCAGAGAAGAAACTGATATGCGGGACATAAAACTGCTGTTATTTGCCTTGTGTTTCTTGTCTACTTCCCTCTTAAATAGAGAGAACAGTTGTTTTTACAAGCAGTTGCTGATAGAGGTGTAACCATACATGGCTGATTTTGAGGTAGCTTAATCGGGCATGACCCATTTCTTAGGCATGTTAGCTTGGCTGACAATTCATACCGTGCTGACCTTACTGTCCAATACAATTCTTTTGGCAAGTCAGACCCCACGGTACAAGTTCTTACTAGTCACTATGGCTAACGCGTTTTGACACCTCTAATTTTGAGTGACACGGAAGAGTCATTAGATTTTGATAAGGTGTGATCTGGATCATTAGATCATGCTCCAATTTAAAATGGTGCGATATTGACACCTCTAATTTGAATTGACACGGAGTCATTAGCTTTTGATAAGGTGTGATCTAGATCATTAGATCATGCTCCAATTTAAAATGGTGCGATATAAAAGTTGAAATAAATGTGTTAAAAGATGTGATCATTAGGAAGACACATGAATATATATAAATAGGATCCTCATAATTTCATTTTCTTCACTTCAAAATCAATTCAATATAATTGGTTTCTAATTATTTCTTTCTTTAAATTATGTCAAAATAATTTTCAAATTATTTTTTAGTTTCATGTTCGAAATATAGTATTTGATATCTTTTGTTTTATAAGAGTACAATCAAGTGATGGTTTGCCTAACAAAATTAATATCGCGCTATATTAATTTTTCAAAAAGCATTGTATTTTGAGAAACGGACGTTCATTTGATCGTGTTAATAATATCAGTGTGTAGAGGGTCAAATTCATCTTAAGGAGATTTGCATTCGCATACCTTACTTCATTTTATCTCCTGCATTTTCTACGATCTAGTAAGTAGTGATTTGTTCATTATAATACATGTACCATGATGTCAATAAATCGTAACCCTATAAGGTATCTGTGAGTAAAAGGTTGTCGAATAGAAATTATGCAATATTTTTCCATCATTTTAAGGCATCACATTAGCTCAAAACAAGCATGACAAGAATCTACGTGATCGAGCTTGATTACTTGAAAACTTCCACTTCAATGTACTAATAACTCAAAAATCTTGACTACACAAGATTCAAGTAAATTTGAGGCCAAGGAGTAATGAAGTATTGTAGACTTGCATCCCTTAACTAATACAACCCCATACTCTGTTCAAAAGCATATCAATGGCAAAGGCTATGGTGCTCTTTATACATGTGGGAGAATTTGGAAATGCAGATCCATACAATTATATATAGGGATAATTGCAGCAACGGTTCCAAACTTTTCAGATTTTTGCGTACTTTACCATAACCTTTGATTTGTGGCGCGAAGGTCCTAAACCTTTCAAAAATATGTGGCGGATGTCCAAATCATCCATTTGACTGTTAGTTTGACCAAAATAGTGCACTTTGACTAATTTTGACCAATTTACGAAAGGTAAAATAGGAACTTGACAATTATCACACTAAAAAATAAAAATAAAAATAAAAACAAAATAAAATAAAA
>CAIGRB010035775.1:0-12108 GCA_903798255.1 Fraxinus quadrangulata | reverse complement strand
TTATTTGCAAATCCTCAATCTTCAACCTCTATGTTGAAAGCAAAACTGGGGAAAGCAGTGGTGACATCGCTGAGAGATAATAAAATCTATGGCAGTATGAAACATTTTCAGAGATTCTAGCAAACAGAACATTCTCAAATGTACATGCATCCCTTGAAGATAATGAAATAATAGGCACAACAGGCATAAAGAACATTCTTATGACATTGTAGCAATCTTGTTAAGCAGACATCATTTTCTTTTTTGAAGATTGGCAGCTTAAGACACGGGTTCACTGAACTTTTAAGCAAAATTTCGAGTCATTGAACTTCATTTTATTTAAAGTTCGTTACTCAAGTTAAATACTCATGACAATTCGTTCACGTAGTCCATGTCCATTAATTTGATTATTAGAAAAAGCTGACATGGCAAGATGAAAGTATTGTTGATCAAGCTGCTACCAATGGTTTAAGTTTAGCAAGCAAATTGTAACCGAATTTTAAGTTCAATGGTAAACTACGAACAATATGAAGTTGTGTGGCCAACCTGAAGTTTATTTAAAAGTTCAGTGGCTGCTAGTGGACACTGACTGATTTTATCTTTCAACTTAAATGCTAATTTGTATGGGAAAGAAAGAGAGAGCGCGAGGAATCTAAATACCCAAATCACTAAATACTGCAAACCAACAGGAAGAAACTGACTTACCTTTAAGGAGGGTAGAGTCATGTTTCTCAAAGGTGATGGGAGTTGTATAACAAAAGACTTCCAGTCTTCTTTACTAATCTTGGCATCCTTGTCGGCATCAGCATCAGCAAATGTCTGTTAAATGACCAATATTGCACAATGAGCATATAATTCATATACAAAGAAATAACTAGGAAAAGAATATTTTCCCAGTAAGGACGAAGCCATGCCTTGTCAATTATTTGCTTGAGAAGATCATCAGAAAGGTTCAAGTCAGATTCCATCAGACTTGCAATCCCCAACTGCTTAATCTGAAGCCAAAATGTTTTTCCATAAGCACATAAAATGCATATATAGAATAATAGATTCAATTGTATGAGTAGATTCAGGAGAGTCTGACTTTCTACAAATTTACAGCCTATAAGCAAAAGTTAAATTGGGCAACATAGGACGTATGGCCCATCTCTTCACATTACAAATGTTTTGCTATGATTTCGTATAACTGATTGTTTTGGAAAATGCACTGCCACAATACCCAAGTTTTATCTAACCTGTCAACATTTGACAAACTTTTTACCCGTAAGCGAAAAAAAAAATTGAATTGTACAACTAAACAAGCACCCATTTCTCCATAATCAAATTCTTTGCATTATGATTTCGAGTAACTCCATTTCATTTTGGAATATGCACTATCCAAATACCCACAATTCATCTGATCTTTCTATCAACCCCCTCACTCAACCAAAAGGCATTGGAACAAAATAAAAAATAATTAAAATGATGCACAAACCAAAATCAATCCACTTAAGAGAACCCGTCAAAAGTAAACCAAAAGATATATTTCAATTAGAAAAGAAATGGTACATAGGCAAATTAGGCGGGAATGTGCTCTAATAGCTGAATGTATCTTATAAACCCTGGAAAATGCATCATAGATGGAACACAACGAGAAGCAGCTAAGACAGTATCTCATCTCCCACCCCAAAAGATACTAGATTATCGTTTTCGAGAAAAAAAAGAAGAAGATGAAGACGACGACGAGGAGGAGGAGGAGGAGGAGGAGAAAACTTAAAATAGTAAAATTTACAAAATTATACAATCTTTCAGTTATCATTACTATAAGATTAAGTGAATCTTTGCCAAAGCTTAAATAATAATTGAAGCTGATAAAACATCATTTTTAATCATAAATTCCATATGACACACAACTTTTATCCATATTTTAACTACACATTCCGTATGACCCACTACTTATATTCTACAAAAAATCAATACCAAACATACTCTGAAGATTAACATCTGCGTAGCGACATACTTACGTCTTCTCGTTCAATGGACCCAGTTGCTCCGAGATCATAAAGCTTAAAAGCAACTGTAAAACAAAGAAAAGTCCATTCAAATAAGTTAATTCATAATGTAGATTACTTCTAAAGCTAGAACTCCTGCCGTGCTCCGCCACTGTGGCTGCCGCAAAAGCCGCCACCACGGCCACAAACAACAATTTTGAACACCATTGACCCAACAATTTTTTTCTAATTGCTTGAAACAAACAACATTTTCCAAGCTAAAAACAGTGGAATGAACCCAGCAACATGATGCACTTCCTAGGCATGCTACTCCAGTTCTTTTATCAGCTAATATCAGGAAAAAATGGATGCGCGGAGGTTCGAGAGTGGGTGGTCCGCGATCTTGACCTCCACCGTTGGCGCCGAAAAAAGGTTCAGAAAGCTGCGTTCTCGCTGGGTTCGAAAAATGGACCTATAGATTCTGATTTCTTGCATTATTTGATGTTAGAAGACCATGGACAGGAGCACCCCCGACAAGTAGAATCCACCCGTGACATGGGTAATCCGTGGGTATCACCGGAGGAGGCTATGTCGCCAATATTTGTGAACGCGCGTAAGTGGTTTTGAGGTGTAAATCCGACCAAGCATTGATGTCCGATGTTGGGTGGGTTGAGTAGAGGGCAGTGAGGGCTTTCTAGTGGTATGGTTGTTTAGTGACTAGCAGAGGACGGTGGCGATGCAATGGCCAGTCGGGGTGGTGGGTGGGGTGAAGAAGATAGAAAATGAACAATTTTTTTGTTTTGTTTTTATTTAGATTTTTTTTTGTTTATTTAATATGGTAAATAGCAAAATTACCATTTTACCCATTTTAAATTTGGTCAAAATCAACTCATTTGGTCAACTAACAGTCAAATGGATTCCATCCATTTGGACCTCTGCTATATACTTTTGAAATGTTTGGGATCTGCGGTGGCACAAAGTGAATGTTGAAGTAAAGTCTGTAAAAAATGAAAAGGTTAAGGACCGCTGCTGCAATTTTCCCTAATTATTATTAATAACTTACAATCTATTTTTTCTTCAACTAGGTACATGGATGGAACACATTGAGTGCATGGATAAATTCTTCAAATTCGATAACATCATTCTTCTTTTCATCAAAGAGATCAAAAACCTAGGAGCATAAGCAAGAATCAATTAAATTTAAGTGGAGATTCTAGTTTACTTGAATTATCAGATAATGGTTAACGATAGTGCATGAGTTATAGCTTATTTATAACGTGAGATTCCACCCGAATAGGTATATAACATGACATATACAATATGTGTAGGCATAGTTGTAAAAGATTCGTACATTACAACACTAACTGTATGAAGCTTAAAGGAAAATGTTGGTATAATGAATTTCAAATCCAAAAATTTGAATACAAGTTTGTCTTTGTTATCTGTTGCAAACAAGAGAGTTTTCCTGTGGTTAATAAACACCGAAACTATCTCTTGCCGACTGCACGCCATGCCCGTTGAAGGAACATTGTTTCTGCAAGTGCTTGCCTGCATCTTTAGATAGGGCTACACAAAAAAAAACTATCAAATCACAAAATTGGACCAAATTATTGGTTCGATCCACATGTACACGGTTTGGTTTTGATTTCAATACTCTAAAAAGTCGTTGAAATTAAACTAAACCATTTATATAATTTTTTTTAAAAAGGGAAAATTACAGCTACGGTCCTAAACCTTTCCCTTTTTGCAAATTTTATCTCAATCTTCACTTCGTGATCCACAGTCCAAAACTTTCAAATATTCTCACCGTAAGGACAAAATGATAGAAACCGTTAGTCAATCCGTTATGGACCTTTCAAATTTGACTAGTTTTTGAAAGGCAAAAGAGTAACTTTAAATTTCTCATATTATTAAAATATATTAAATAAAAAACCAGAAATAAAAAATAATAATTTGGAGATCGAGACTTCTTCTCGCTACCCGGACCGACAACCTCCAGCCACCACACCCAAATTATCACACTGCACCACATCACCTCGCCACCACCACTATAAACAATCCATACTAGTACCCCACCCAACCAACCAAACCAAAACCCACAACCACCTACAACTGTCACTACACAGCTCCATCATTTTTTGGGACCTAGATTTCAGTCCCAATTTCATGGCACCAATCCCAATCCCCACCTGTCCTTGAAGTTATCCATTTCCAGTCCATTCTCGAATTCTTACACCAACAGACATTTCATCAAACATTTGTCTCTTTAACATCCCATTCTCCAACATCTACCATGAGCTTAGGATTTTGTCGATTTTACAAGTATAGGAGGAAATTCCGACTGGCCTTGTGATTTACGCTCAGGTTTGACCCGAAATGAGAACAATAAATAGTGCAGTTGTGTGTTAGGTGGATTCGTGAGATGATTTGGGTGTGGAGGGTTGATGATCGTCGATGCGGTGGGGGTGTTGATGGCAGTCATCGACGTTGAAGGGCTTGGATCTACAAGAAAGGCTATGCAGGTGGTTTTGGTTTCTGTAAGGGTATGGTTTCTGGAGAAAATACGTGTGAATAGCCTGTTGAAAAAGTCATAATTCAAGTTTGGCCTTTGACCAAGAAATAGCATTTAAAAAAAACTAAAAATAATTTTAAATATCAAAAAGGCAAAAATACCCCTAATTGAAAGAGATGAAAACCAACATTCATCTTCCTCTTCAAAAAAATCGATCTCCATCTTCAAAAAAATCGACCATTTAAAAGAGAAATCTGACGACCACACCGACCACCTTCTTCTACAAACGCCGGCGTCGACAANAAAAAAAAAAAAAAAAAAAAAACTCCTACTTCGTAATATATAAACTACAGAGAAATCCTTTCTACTACTACCTTTGTGAATTGGTATGGTTGAACTTTGAATTATTTTTATAGCTTTAAGCTTGTATTGATACTACTACATTCTAATGTGTAGCTTAAAAGTTTTCAATTTGATGCTTTCAAATGAGATTTTAAACCAATATTTATGTTTTAATTTATTTGAAAGATGTTACTTTAAAGTGGCTAGTTAAACTGCAGTCTGAAGCTGAACCGATATGCAAAAAATGGCTTGGTTTGAAATTTATTTAAACATTTTGTTATGAAAATAAGTAAAATACTGCCCAAAATGAACCATATTCACTTCTATTTTAGGTACCTATTTCATCGACATCATGATTCAAAAAATGATCTATCAAAATCAATAGTAAAGACGTATTAAAATTGTGCAAAGCATTACCCGGTTCAAAAAGAGTTCTCACCTTACGGAGTTATGGATAGTGCAAGCTGGAGTTCTTCCTATCCAAGAACAAAATACTAAAATCAAAGATAATTTATGTGAAACTAAACTAATCAGCTAAACATAGTTGCCAAAAGGTTGGATTCAAATGAGAGGCAAGAAGGCCGTGTTAAATTAAATTCAGCCGTTAACTGATCAAGTATCTTTCATATGCAACATAAAGGTTCTCACATAATCCAAACAGGAATGAACAATAATGCTAAAGTGAAGTCGGCCAGTAGCTCAGTTTGCAATCTTTTCGACTCACAAAAAATTCGAGTATTGTGCACAACCTACACACTTAAGGAATTCAGGTAACCCTCACAGAAATAAATTGATGTACTTTTAAAATTCTTAAAGTGCTTTCAGAAGTTTCTCACTGCACACTCCTTGTTGCTAAATCACAAAGTAAAACCAAATTCTCATATCTATATACACCCATTGAACTCAAAGGACTAACTACAATGTTAGTGACCGATTGGTGGTAAATGTTTCAAATTTTAATGTCCAACTCAATTATAAACCTTTTCATCCCGTACCATCACCAGTGATTGTAAAAATGACAGGAAAGAAAAATAAAAAATAGATGATAGCCAAAGAAACTGAATTTCGTGAACTCCAATGAAAAACCGAATCATCAAGTCCCACAAAGATTTTAAGCACTACTGAAGAGAATAAATGGTCCAAAACTTGCATATAAGGATAAAATTGCAAAAACTCGTATAGTTGATATTGCAATAAATCGTCAAATTAGCACATAAATTTCCTTGAAATATCAAGTATAAACAATGTAAATTATATGTAGAAGCTCACGTCATAGTTGGAATATAAATCATTTCAGGGTAAGTCATACCTTATGTATCAAACCGTCGTCTACAATTGAACTACTCAACTTCTTATACGGCTCATATAATGCCTCGATTTCATTCACAGTAACTGCAAAAATAAATTCCAGCAAAAAAATTATCCAAATCTCATTTGAAACTAAGAAAACGAAAATTCAAACTGTAAAAAGTAAATTATAACTAAATTACATTAAGATTTACTGGCAAGACGATTGAAATCATCGTACTTGTACAGCAAATTATTCTTGTGGCACGATTTGTTATTCCGGGTGTATATGATAGCGAGAAATTGTTGTTTATGCGATCAAACAAACAAAGTTTATCTATTGATTAAAGAATTATTAGATTAAAAAGTAATAAGACTTTCTAACAGTCAATATAAATCAGTAGCTTTTATGGTTAGAAATCATAGTGAAATTGAGAGAGAGAGAGAGAGAGAGAGTAAAAGCATAGTTCACCATAACACTCACACTCACAAAACAGTTTTGTAAATTCTGTTCTTGTAAACCATTAGCAAGTGATAGAGAATTAATTTTAGAATTAAATAATTGTAAACCTCAAGATAGACCTAACACTATAACTAAATGGGAAAATTTTGTAATAAGAGCTTATAATAGTTTACATATAGTAATGACTGTAGAAGAAATGTGGGCTTATTTAGAAACTTAGTTAGGAAATACAGAATTAGACATATATGTTATGGCTAAGAGATTAAAATCAGATGAAATTAGGTTAAGAATTGCTAGAGGAGATAATCTTAGAAATTTTACTAGTTTTATTAGAGAATTAATTATAGGATCCGATCCTAGTAGAGACAATATTTACGAACAAAATAAAGCTCTAGAAGATTTAGAAAAATTAAGTATTAGTAATATGAAATATATACAACCATTTTTATTAGACTTTGAAAGATTAGCAAGTACAACGGGATTAGCATTAGATATACTCATACTTGAAAGATTATATAGAAAAATACCACCTCAATGAAATGATAAAATTAGAAAAGATTTAGAATCAAGACCAATAAGAGAAGTAATTATTAGTGCTACCATAAAATTCATAACAGACAAATTAAAAGAATATTGTATAGAAGAAGTGGCTAGAAAACAAATAAAAAATTAAATTTTTTTTTTTTTTGCTCATAATTATATATACCACAAACCTATAATTATAGGAGAAGAAAGAAAAAACTATATAAAAAGGATTTAAACAAACAATATCAAAGTGAAAGGAAATATAATATTAAACCCAGTAGGACATATTATAAGAATAAAAGACCCAATTATAATATATACGTCAGAAAGCCAAAAACTAAAAAAGATTGTAAATTTGTGGAGATCCTAGACATTTTGCTAATAAATGCCCCAATAAAAATAAAAATAAAGAAAGTAAAGTTAAATCTATGATAATTGAAGATATACAGTGTAACATTATAGAATTATATGATAATGAATCTTGTAGTTCAGTATATAATATTTACACAGATGATGAATTAGACAATTTAGAAATTATACGTAGTTCTAAAGATAGTTATAGCAGTTTAGAAGAACTAGATTTTTCAATATTTAATGCAAAAATGATGAATATAGAACAAGAATGTGCCCATGAATGGATTAGAGGACAATGATCAATGATGGATAGATGTAAAGCCTGTAAAATATACAAAGGACATAAAAATAGAAATTAATGTAAAAATTGTTCAGAAATCCAATGTAATAAATGTTTAGGAATTCAAGAAGAAATCTATAATAAACCCACAGATTATAACGAAAACATAGAAAAGTTAGAAAATAAAATAAGGATTACAAATAATAGAATAGATAAATTATATAAAACTATAGGAGAAATACAATATATGATTAAAAATTTAGAAACAAAAGGAAAACAGCTATAGAAAATTACACTGAAAATAATTATTTAGAAATAGAAAATCAAGAAGAAATAATTTGTCAAAGATCTAAAGTAAAGCCGACTAAAAACCTCATAATACCTATAGAAGTACAAATAAATAAAATGATAAAACTAAATTTAATAGCTTTAATAGACACATGATGTACATTTAATATAATTAAGAAATACTTAGTTCTAGAAAATTGTAGACAGAAACTAGAATATGAATTCAGAGGAAATCAAATGGATGGTAGTAAAATGAGATTTGAAGAAAGACTTTTTGACGATTGTAAAATTAAATTTCAAGAAATAGAGTATTGTGTAACGACAACATTAGTAAGCGAATTAATAAAAGATGAATTTATTATAGGAATAAAATTCTTACTAATTAGAAATAGAAGTTTAACAATCACTCCTGATGTTATAACTTTTGGAAAAGACACTTCTATTATTAATACTATAGAATCATGAGAATTGCGAGTGAAGCGTGGTGGATCCCTACAAATAGAATCACAACAAATAGAACCAAAATTAAAAGACCAAAATTTAGATAATTTAGAAAACCTAGAATATTTATAGCATTTATCTCTAAAAACCTTAAAGACTGATTTTATACCAAGAACTAAAGATTTAATAATTTTTAATAAAACATAATCTAAAGTATACAATATAGATATAATTTTAGAATTAGCTGAAAAAATACAGATAGTAGAGGAAGATNTGGGTTTGACTCTCCAAATTTGGAGAGCCAAACTTACTCTCTATAATTAAATGCATTTAAAGTGTTTCAATTTTCAATTTAGGAAAATAATAAAATAATTTAAAGAAAAATTAGTTAAAATAAAAGATAAAGAAAATAATAAATATTTTTTCAGAGTAGCAAAATTAAATGTTAAATATAAAGAGTTTGTTGGAGTATTTCAAAATTTTAACTCTCTAAATTTATCGATACTCTTCAAATGATATAATATACTTTTTAAAAATAGAGAACATATTTGAGATGTTCTTACAACTTCTAAGTACACCGTTAGGCCTGGATCTGGAACCCATTTTAAAAAATTCAGATACCATTTCCTTGAGAAGTTGAAGTTTAAAAAAAAAAAAAAATGTGTGTTTGAATCATTTTTAATTAGTAATGATTATCTGAGTTGTCTCTGTGTGTGTGTGTGTATAAAACAGGGAATTGCGTGTAATGTTTTTCCCAAAATAGTTAAAATATGATATCCAAGGGGTGGATAATTTTTCTAAGGATCATGTAGATCTGATTAGTTGGGCATTGATATCTTAATAAATTGATTTTGGGATTTCAAATCAAGAATCGATCGATTTGGGTTCGATTCTCGATGTTGAATCGATTCTCTCAATTTTTTCCTTCTTCAACTCTTTTCAGTGGTGCATTGCACCAAATTGCAGCATATCTTTTAAAATCTAAACACTCAAAATTCCTTCGTGCCTCTTCGTTTTTTCTCAAGTCAAATCCTAATGGGTAATGTAACCCAGACCTAAACAATCATTGTATACTTTACAGATCCATACCCTTAAACGTAAATCTGAATAGCGTCTTTGGTCGAAGATTATCGAAGATAATCAGTAATTAGTATACTACATTCATTTCTGGTATATATTGTTGCATGAATAATTTTTAAGAATAGATTTTTCAATCCAGATTTTAACATTTTTTTTAAAGCCTTCTTCGATTGATCTACTTGAACAAGTTAGATTTTGTTGGCTGTTGTAATAAGTGTATCTAGATCATTTAATTGTGGTATTTGTTGTTGATTTGGATGAATTATATTCAAATTCAATTGGATGCAATTAGAAGCCAGATAAATGAAATATAGTCAAAGATTTTCACAAATCAATTTCAAATCGCATAAGTTATATTCTAAATTTTAAGCCTCATATTGAAATCAATTTTTCGCGTAGAAAACGTTCGAATTGAAAATATAATATTTCTAGAATAATTGTAACCCTTTGAGTAGCTTTCTAACTTACTTTCAATTGTCTCAATTGGATATTGGAAGAAAAATATGTGTTAAAAATACTAACAACTGCGCAGACACATAATCATGTGCGGCGCGACGACAACTTTCCTTATTTGCTTGAAACACTTTCGAAAACAAATATCACCTTCTATAAATCAAGAACTTGGGCAAAATATTGGGGGATATCTTCGAAGACAACTTTCCTTATTTGCTTGAAACTCTTTCGAAAACCAATTTCACCTTCTATAAATCAAGAACTTGGGCAAAATATTGGGGGATATCTCTCTCACCTCTCAAATCACTTTCACATCTCAAAATCTATCAAGAAATGATGGGCCAATTCAATATTCGTTGGAGATAATAAACAAAGGGTACATCTATTTACATCCAAAGTTTTTATATATTCATCCCTATTAAAATATTAAAAATTTAAAAAACTACTATTATCATCCACGTCACATTCCAATATTGTTCTTATTAAATTTATTCATCTAAACACACAAATTTTATATATTCATCCTATTTAGGGATGGCTTGGCTCGGCCCATTACCCCACGAGTTCGGCTAGTTACTCACGGGTTGAGCTCGGCTCAGCCCGTTAGCTCGTGGCTCACAAGCTGAGCCGAACCGAGGCTTGTGAGCTCGTCATTTTTTTTAAGATATGCCTTAAAAAACACCTTGAATTTTGGACAAGTCGCTCGTCAAAAAATGAGCAGAGCCCGAGAGCGGGCTCGGCTCGTGCTCGTCAAAAAGACGAGCCCAAGCGGCTCGTGACTCTTTTTTACGAGGCTCGACTCGGTTGCAACCACTAATCCTACTTTAATTATATCCCTAATACAATTTCAAATTCTTTTTTTTTTTTTTTAAATCACTATATCAAAATTTAAAAAAAAAAACACTATATCAAAAATAAATTTTTTTAAAAAATCACTATATTAACATCAACTTTCTTATAGTGCAATTATTAATTCTACAGACAAAAAATTGTATTCAAAATAAAATTAATTGTCTTGTAGGGGCATTATTTGCCACATGAATTGGTCTGTTATATTTGATTGACAAATATTCATTTTTATATTCAATAAAAATCAGCTTTTTGAGGTTATGTATAATTTATATATGAATTTGAAACAAATGATAAAGTTCGTATACTTTAATTGAGGCTAACCATGTCAGCTCTAAATTGGACTGCTAGGTATTGGTTCCAAAATCGTAAGTGTGAGCCATTATCACGACAATAATTTTCATTGGAATTATAAGCTCAAAATCAATTAGGACAATAATAATAACAGTAGTGTTATCATCACATCTTTCACAACTTATGATTTATCCAAGTCAATTATTTCTGATATAGCTACATCTTTTTTCTTCTAGGGATCTAGATAGTTGTGTCCTAGCATGATATGATGTAGCCCAACCATCTGCACATGGATGATGGTACTTATACCAATTACAAGCAATAGGTGGCATTGGTCCACTAGTATGCCAACTCACCTGCACAAAGTTACATGAAAAATACATAAGTAAAACTACCGTTTAGTTAATGAAAAATTTAATTGAGTTAATAGATATTTATCGAAACAAAATGGCAGCCTTTGACAAATCCAGTTGCAACAATCCTATGGGATGCGATTGCAAGTGGTTCATCCCAAAGTGGAAGAAATGTAAGACATTATTGTTGGCTCAAGTGAACAAGAATAACCTTATATCTTGAAGCAGTAACATGACTCATAGTCGACATGGTCATCCAATACTCACGACTTGCGGAACCATCTAAATGAGAAACTGAATGAATCAACTCATGAACCATATCAACATTTCCATAAAGTCTAGAGTAATCATCAAAATGAGATTCAAGCCTTTTCTATTAGGTCTTTTCTGACCAAAGGCTAATTCTCTTTACCTATACCTATAATATTAGCTACAGCTCGAAAGCCACAATTACCATCTGGGGCTACATCCTTCACACCAACTATGTAAGGTCTTAAACGGATAGAAAATGAATCCAAATAAACCATGGACTTTGATCCACGTGCTCTATACACCTTTTGTTTTTTGTCGAATTAGAGGCTGACTTGATAGTGTAGGCTGACTTATAAGGCATAATGGAACTATGCAATTGTTGTAAT
>CAIGRB010035763.1:2544-23130 GCA_903798255.1 Fraxinus quadrangulata | reverse complement strand
TTTTTTTTTTTTTTGTCCTTTTCTATCTTTTCCCTTTTTTCGATCATTTTTCATTTGTTATTGTTTTATCCATTTTTCCCATTTTAAGTCTAAGTTAGTGATAGAATTGTCCTTTTATAGGATCTTGAACGACAATACGAGAGAATAAATAAAAAGTCGATTTCTTACTTTAAATCTTTTGTTGAGCTACCTAATTTGATGTAAGGGTCTTCGGTGGTGGTTTTGCGATTGGAGGAATCTTGGTTGGTGGGTGGCCGCCAGCGTGGTGGTGCGGGTCGAGGTTGGGGGAAAGGTTTTTTTTTTTTCCCCTTCTTTTATATTATTTTTCATTTGTTATTGTTTTATCTATTTTTCCCTTTTTTCAGTTTATTTAAACTTAAATGGTAAAACTGTCCTTTATAACCCAAATGTAGATAAAAGTCATCATGAATGATGATACGAGAGAATAAATGAAAAGCTGGGACGAAAGAGAGGATGAACAAATTACCACAAATGGGAAAAGCTTGGACTCATTGTGAAATTTACCCTTATAACAATCACACATTTAAGAATTAAATAAATTTTTTTCTCAAAATAAAGTAATTTGACATCGTGGAACACACTATAAAATTATACAATAGCGAGGCCTTTCTTGGTCCATCCAAAGTTAAGGTCTGCTAGGAGTTTTGGAGTAATGGTTATGAGCATTTTTAAAATATCGTTTTTGAACGTTTATGAACAGATCCATTTTTAGTGGTTTTAGTAGCGATTTCTAAAATAATCCATCCCATATTTAAGAGTTTCTTATTCATCAATTTTGAAATTTTTTGAAAGAATAAAATTAAATATATATCATTTAGTGAAATTTTCAGTTTATAGTTCTTGTATAAAATTATATTATTCATAAGCGATATTTTACTTATAAGTAACTTTTTACATATAAGTTAATATTTACCTTAAAAGAAATAAATTAAATATTTACTTAAAAAGTTTAAGTTGATATTTTTACGTAAACTCTACATTATAAAATATTTTATACTTTTAAATAATTTTTACACAAGAATTGTTTTACTTATAAGTAATTTTTTATATTTTATAAGTGAATTTTTGTTTTATTAACAGTATTTTCTTTATAAATAAAATTTTACACAAAATTGAATTTTATTTTAGAAGTAAAATTTCACTTATAAGTAAATTTTTTAATTACAATGTCATTTTTTCCTTATAAATAATAATATATTCTTTTTTACAAGTTAGTTTTGAACTAAATGTTTTGGTTGAAAATAATTATTTTATAAAAAATAAACTTGGAATAGACTATGAGAAATGGTCAATTTGATAATTTGAGATAACCGATTAAAATGACACTATATGTGATTTTTAAACCATCCAAATTAGTGCCCAAAAGAACTATCAAGTATCAATTTTTTCTGTCACTCATAAATAGTGCCACCGAAATGATAAAAAAAAAATCCACGAAAAAATCTCCCAAACATGCCCTTAATGATTTTGACTTTTCAAGTTTATTATATAACTTTATTGTTTAATAATAGACGCGTAGAAATCAATATCAATACAATATTCAAAAGAGAGAAAAAATCCTTAAATTTGGCTTCTAGACGGCTGCCAACATAGACGAAGGATGCCAATAATAATAATCCACGTGTATGAGGATTTAGGTTGGAACTTTGCTTTCAAAGTGTTATGACTTTCCTATCCCTGATGCTTTTTCAATATTCCATCTAAATCACAATATTCTAGTAACTCGAGAAAATTATAGATGTTTTATATAGACAATAAGGCCTTAACATTGAAAAGATATATTAGTTATTGTATTATCAATATTAATAATTAATATTTACTTTACCTCGCTAATATTTTTTCTTCTTATTAATTTGTCAATACATTAATTAAAATGTTGATGCTTAAAATATCATTATTCGTCGTCTTTCACAAATCATAAATATTTGTGTACAAACATCAATCTTATTATATATTAAAAAAAATCAAGTAAAACTATTTTTATATGTTTTTTGCTATAAATTTTATTTGGTGAATTCAATTACGGAGGGAAAAAATGATCATTTTCTATTAATGCATTTTGATTCTGATAAAGTTTTTAACTCAAAATTTTACTAAACAAACAGTAGATAAAACTTTCAAATCAATTTTGTGAATATGAGTAATTGTATGGTCCCATGCAACTGATGTTCAAGTTCGTTAGAGTTGGAGCGTTTATATGCATGCCACTTATTAAAGTTTGTAGATAGAATTTTTCGAGAAGAGTTAGAATGATAGTGAAGTTTCATGGAGGTCCTAAATAAACGACTTTTACTTGTGAATTTATTGATTTTGCTTTGATTCAAATTGAGAAATAGTAAAATAACCTATGTAGAAAATATGCAATAATTGTATTCCATCCAGATAATTGATAAAGTTGAAGTAACTAAAAACGACGGGGCAAATCAGTAAAGATAAAAGTTCCATTCCCAAGTTTGATTTTTGTTTTGGACAAATGTAGGATATAACAATAATATTTCTTGTCCTCATTCTAGAAAGAAAGTAAATTGCACTATATCGAGACGGCAGAGGACCGTTTAGAAGGAAGTATTCATGAAATGTCTCTCTCGTGATGATTCGTTAAATTCCACATCTCATCCCTTTCTCCCTTCCAAAAGGCAGAAACCCTTTAATTTTCCCCCTAAATCACCTCTCCCACGTTCCAACAATTCTTGGTATTTCTCTTTAAATTCTTATTAATGTTCTGTCCAAAGGTAGAATTTTCATAATTTTTTTTTTTGCAATTCAGTTGACTGAAAAATCTAGAAACAGTGGAAAAGTCTGATGATAGTTGAGAAAAATTGAAACTTTTTTTTTCCTATTGATCTGTCTTTGGATATCGAGATTTGGGTTCTGGTAGAATCTTGAAATCTTTTTGGCTGATATTTTGATAAAAAAGGGGTAGAATTTTTAAAGTTTTTGTTACATGGGAAATTGTTGCGCAGCACCGCAGACTTTTGATGAGGATGTAAAGGGTAGGCATAAGTCGAACCCCTTTTCTGTTGATCATGATGATCAAGCAATACCGAAAGGTGGATACAAATTGAAATCCCGGGTGTTAGAGAACCCAACTGGCCATGATATTGAGGAGTTCTATGAGTTGGGGCGTGAGCTCGGTCGGGGTGAATTTGGTGTTACATATTTATGTACTGATAAATCGAGTCGTGAAGTTTTTGCTAGTAAATCTATATCAAAAAATAAGCTAAGGACTAGAGTGGATATTGAGGATGTGAAGAGAGAGGTCGAGATCATGAAGCGTTTACCTAAACATCCCAATATTGTGAGCTTGAAGGATACTTATGAGGATAATAATGGAGTCCACTTAGTTATGGAGTTGTGTGAGGGTGGTGAATTATTTGATCGCATTGTTGCTCGGGGACATTATACCGAGAGGGCTGCTGCAGCTGTTACTCGCACAATTGTTGAAGTTATCCAGGTGAAGGCTCGGTTTGCTTATATTTTGATCTTGTTTCGTGCTTTGAAGTCGTATCTGCAGGTTCTGTTATTAGATTTTTCAATTTTACCGAGTATGCACTATAATTTACTAGCTTCGTACTTGAATTTTGTTCGAGAATCATTGTCTGCTTGGTGAATACGACACGACATGCCTACTATAAGTTGATTGAATTTTGTTATATTGGAGTTTTTAGACTTTGCTCTTAACAAAAAACCATTTTTACAGTTATGTTTTGGTTGTCTGCTCTTGTCAATTAAAAATTCCGATAAGTTGCACCTAAGCTTATTGGAGTTTTTGATGTTTTCAAAAAGTTAACCATGCATACCACTCTTTCTAAATAAATTTTAACCAAATTTGAGACACCATAAAAACTTCGCACATCTTGGTTGTTAGGAGAGTCTAATTCCTTGCATCACATTCCCTTTGCGAGAAGTTGACTTCATGCTTGTGTGACACATATTTGTTGTATTCAAGTGCTACTAAACTTTCCTGACGGTAATTAATGCTGACGTCTTTCTATTTCTTTATGTTGTGCGTAGCAACATTGTTTTACACATTGATTCACACACCTTTTTATGATTGAACAATTATAGAAGGCCCAATTGGTTCTAAAAGTTTTCACACTGTCACTAATCTGTAGTTTTTCCGTTGCTAGGTGAGATTTCTTTTAAAGAAATTACATTTTAACCACATATTAGTTAGTAAAATTATCTTTGCGCTGCTGTGCAGATATGCCACGAGAATGGGGTCATGCATCGGGATCTTAAGCCTGAAAACTTCTTGTTTTCAAATAGGAAGGAAACATCTCCACTAAAGGCTATTGATTTTGGGCTCTCAGTGTTCTTCAAGCCCGGTAATGCCTTTTACAAATTCATTGCTTGGTAGCATCTGAGTAAATTATTGAGCATCACTCGATAATTTCCGGTGTAACAGATAGTCTATTTGTGGTATTACAGGCCAGAAATTCAATGAGATTGTAGGAAGTCCTTATTATATGGCCCCAGAGGTGCTGAGAAGAAACTATGGTCCTGAAGTTGACGTTTGGAGTGCTGGCATAATTCTCTACATCTTATTGTGTGGTATTCCACCATTTTGGGCAGGTCAGATTCCTCTACATCTTAGTGATGGAAATTACAATTCAAAAATACATAGTTATTCTATTTCTAAATTTAGAAAGTGACACCTCAACCAGTTGACAAACAATGGGTGGTATAATTGCATGTTCCTTTGTATGATATTTTTATCTTGGATCTTTGTGTCGCATTCTCTGACATGAACTGTTTCTTGAATTGCAGAAACTGAGCAAGAAATTGCTGAAGCAATTATTCGGTCTGTTGTGGACTTTAAAAGAGACCCTTGGCCTAAAGTTTCTGATAAAGCAAAGGACCTCGTGAAGAAGATGCTAAACCCTGACCCGAAGCAGCGGCTTACAGCAAAGGAAGTTCTTGGTAACATGCCGTCTATATGATAAAATGATGTGTCATGCCTTTTCGCTTAGTGAAATGCTTGAGTTCTAGTTTCAAATTCATTGAATCAATTTTGGAACCATTGATAAATGTGGCTACTGACTTGCAGATCATCCATGGTTACAAAATGCGAAGAGTGCTCCAAATGTTTCTCTTGGCGAAAGTGTGAGAGCAAGGCTTAAGCAATTTTCAATGATGAATAAGCTGAAGAAAAGAGCTTTAAGGGTAACATCACTTGTCTATATGAAGTACACAAGCACATGGACGCCTCTTGCATTCCTTGATGTATTTTTGAAGCTCTTGATCTTGGGCATATGATATCTCGTGGCTAGAATATATTTACTAATTTGCTATATTGCATGGCAGGTGATGGCAGAGCATTTGTCAGTGGAGGAAGTAGCAGGCATAAAGGAAGGATTCCAAATGATGGACACGGGAAACAAGGGAAAGATTGACATTAATGAGTTGAGAACTGGGTTGTACAAACTTGGTCATCAGATCCCTGATGCAGATCTTCAGGTTCTTATGGAAGCGGTAAGCGCTCTATCTAGTTTGAACTGTACTGATTAGAATCAAACCTTGTTTGGGAGGCTCAAGTATTTCAGGTCGTTGACCTGTGTCAAAGACTAAGGGCCTGGTTGGGATAGTTTATTCTTTTTGTAGAAGAGTTTCCTCAAAAAGTTACCTCGGGCCAATTTTCTTTAAAAGCTCTTCTAATCAAGTAAAAAAGTTACCCAAATGGAAAAATAGCTTTTGACTTTCCAAAAATGTGCCAAAAAGGCCCTAAATATAACTAAGTTATCCCACTCCAACAACTTAAACTTTCAGACGATGTCGTTCAATGTGGCATCAAAGATGCCGAAAGGCCTGAGATGAAGTCTCGTCGCCATCCATTTATGAGAATTGTGTACTTGCTCTGACCTTTGACTAAAATTGAGTAGGACTATACGTTATAAGACCTATTGAACTTATATAAATATGTTCTCCTCTCTTAACAGAGCTAAGGTTATTAGATGGGGTGGTTTTATACCTTTCGTTTGAAGTTTTGATGGGCATTATGACAATATTTCTTTCAATGACTTCCCAGCAAATTGTAAATGGCATTGTTTTGTTTCATGTCTTATTATTAACATCTGCGTCTGTCAATAATTCAACCAATATATACTTGGTGGTAGCTGTGATTTGTAAGCAATCTCACTACCACAACATTATTTTCCCTTTTGATGTTAACTGCTATATTCATCTGTGTGCATATAGTGCCAAAATGTCTTGCTTGCTTCTAGTGCCATCAACTTATACAATTTTCTTCATTTAATCACGTGAAGGTTATATGTTTTTTTTTTTTACAGGGTGATTTGAACAAAGATGGATATCTTGACTGTGGAGAGTTCGTTGCTGTTTCCGTACACTTGAGGAAGATGAATAATGAGGACCATTTGCTCAAAGCCTTTGAGTTCTTTGATAGAAACCAAAGTGGATACATAGAGATCGATGAGCTCAGGGATGCTTTCGCTGATGAGGTCGAGATTACCAGCGAAGAAGTTATCAATGCCATTATTCAAGACGTAGACATAGATAAGGTCAGTTGTTCTATTATTGATTAAATGATTACGTGAAATGTACTGGACAGTATTAAAAAGGGGAAAAAAAAAATCTAAAATGCACCAAACATGATCTTAATGATTGAATCTCTAATCTCTCCATTCCCATCCACGCTTTACCCAAATAAAGGATGCGATCGACCAAAAGGGTATGTATCGTGTATGAAGCTATATCTTAATGGCTAAAAGAATTAAAGAACAATTTCCGTACATGCCTCTAGAAATCTGAACTCTCTTAGTATTCTTCACTTGTTAAATTTTTTTAATAATAAGCACTCTCTGTTTGCATAAATTTGTTTATTCATTCTGCAGGATGGGCGCATAAGTTATGAGGAGTTTGCAACAATGATGAAAGCTGGCACAGATTGGAGAAAGGCATCAAGACAGTATTCACGAGAACGATATAATAGTCTCAGCTTGAGATTGATGAAGGATGGATCATTACACATGGAAACTTGAGGGTAGATAGCATAAAAGACTATGAAAGACTTTTTGCTTCTGGCTTTGAAATTATTTACATTTTTCTTTTTACTTTTTATTTCTTGTTTTTTTAATATTACTGCTGGTATTGGCTCCCAGTGTTCATGTCTTTTATACCTTGTAATTGTGCTAATAGTTTGTTTGGAGGGTCCAAGAAAATGTGAAACTCTTGTTCAAATGTAATAGAAGTTGGGAAAATTTGATTAGTACCTTGTGGTGTGACTGAAACTCGAAATATACTTAATGATGTAATATTTCTGAAAATTAACCTCGATAAATAATAAATAACTAAGCGCAAAATTGGTAGCAATGAAATTTGGGCGTTATGGGAATCTTAATTTTAAAAAAGAGAGAAGAATTCAAACGAGGCACAAAAAATTAAAAAATAAAACGAGTTTCAATCCAAATAGTGGTGTGAAGCATTCTGGGTTGCTGAAATTGTTGAGCCCAAATTAATGACCCAGATTAATGATCCATAACTAGACCCGGCCCACTTACGTTGAATCCACTTGAGGCTTTTGGAATACTTACAGAAACACGCCTTATTAATCAAATGGCTAAGAGTGTTTTTTATTGCGAGGATAGAATTTACATAAAAAGAAAATAAATTATAGGCAATTGGATTGCCTAAAACTAATTTGTATGGAAATTATTAATTAAATGTGTTTGATTGATTTAGTTTTCAATCTAGTAAGTATTATATTTGTTCATTTTTCATTGGTGGGTAAATAAGAGAGTGAATTACTTGGAAAATCACTCCCTAAAGAAAATACTTTCCTAGTTTTCAAGGAAAAAATTGTCAATCAAACGCACTCTAACCGTTTGACACGTTTCAGTGGTGGCCGTTGGGTTCAATATGAGGGTTATTTCATATAAATATGCCGCTTTCTCTCATTGGGGTTGAGAAAAAACCGTAGCAACTTTTGTGATTTTTCGAGATTTTCTCTGTCACTGTTCATCTTCTTATTCGGTACCCTGTAGATTTTAGGAGTAAAATCATGTAAAGATGATTGTTGTTGTGTGTTTGATAACAGAGAACCCCTGAGAACCCCTCTGTGTGAGTTGATTAGTTTAGTGCTACAGCTTGAGAGTTATTTTCATGGTTTTTGTAAGAACTTCTATCATCAAACCTTTTGTCTTGTGATTTGAAGATGTGCTAGCGTAGGGGTGACAAAAGGGCTCGTCGATGCTCAACCCATAGGTGGCTCGGGCTCATTCAGAAGGGCACGAGTCCAACGGGGGCCTAATAGTCGAGCCGAGCAGTTTGTGAGCTTTGCCCACGAGCAGGCGCAACGAGCCACAAGCCTGGTGTGCTAAAGTGACGAAACCGTTTCGTCACTTTATACAAAGTTTGTGACTATTTAAAAACTATCACAAACTTTGTAAGTGACCCAACGATCATTGAATTAATTTTTATTTATTTATTAAACTCTGTAACTACAACACAACTTCAATTTATTTTTCACACAAGCTATCTACTCTCTTCTACATTCTCTTTATAATCAAAATATAAAATTACTATCAATTATTCAATTCTATTACGTACATATACACTTTCTATTATATTCAATTCTACATCTATTAACATAGATTCTCTCAATTATATTCTCTACACTATATTGTACATTATCCAATTTACATATTTCATCTTCATCCAAATTACATTCTCTACTATAATTCTGTTTCATCTTATTCTTAACATACATTCTATTCTATTATATACACATGGATCCTAATGCTTTTGTTAAGGGCATGTTTGATGGCTACTCACATATGACGCCACAATCTCAATTTCATAATGAATTTACAGGTCTCAACGACATTCCCATTCTCGACGATTTTTAAGGAATGAGAGTTGATGATACTCACGGAAGTAGTTATCCAATTGATTTGGATGACATTGATGAAGATACTGCCCAACCAAAACAAGAATTTTTCGATGCAACAGTTAAACAAAAGGAAAAAAAGTTGATAAGTGTTGGGAACACTTTAAATTGATTCAAACAGGTTGTACAGTCGACGAAGCTCAAGAGTGTAAAGCGATGTGTAAATATTGTCAAATACGATTGGCATGACAAAAGGGTATCGGTACTACCCATGTCAACCATCACTATCTCAAATGTACAGTCAAACATAGGCTTGTTGGTGGATCTCAAACACAACTGCACTTTGGTACTCTTCATTTCGATTTCGGTTCTACTACATTTAGCACATGGATGCATTCGAGGGCCAAAAAAAAAAACTCGTGAAGGAATGGTGAAGTTCGTTGTCAGTGTTGAGTTGCCGCTAAGCATAGTGGAAAACGACAATTTCATAACATTCGTGTAAGAATATCTTCAACCAAGGTATGTTGGGGTAAGTACAAACACTATTCATTTTAATACAATAGATTATTTCATTAAAACCAAAAATCGATTGATTCACGATTTACATAAATATGGTGGTATTATATCATTTACTTCGTCTTTATAGGAAGACAATAATATAAAAAGTTATATAACTGTGATTGCACATTACGTGGACCCATTTTGGGTTATGCATAAAAAAATGCTTTTAAGATAATTGAATTTCCTCATAATGGTAACAACATTTTTAAAGCTTTTTGCAAATAATTAAATAATGTCGTTGTGAAGTAAAATCTGTTATTTTACGTTTGACAATAGTAGTGTTAGTAAGTCTGTTATAAATAAACTTTGTAGGATACTTAATCATAATTCTGTTGATTAATAGTTTCATGTTCGTTGTGTATGTCACATTTTTAATTTAATTATGCAAGATGGTATGAAATATAAAAGATAAATGAATAGAATTAGTGATGCACTAATATATATCACCATATAACCAAATAGGAAACAAGCATTTGAAGAATATTGTGTACAATTTGGCCAAGACCTCAAAAAATTTGTAAGTGACATAAGGCATTGATGAAACTCCACTTACTTATTATTAAAATCATGTGAGGGATATGAACATTTAATTATTGAATTTTATAATTCTAAACATATAAATGACGATGAGTCTGTTTCGATTGATGCTAATTGGGAATTAGCCTTTAAAGTCAAAAGATTTTTGACATTTGTTTATAATTTCACAAATATCTTATTTGGGGTATACTACCTCACTAGTTCTTGAACGTGTCATTGGAAGAGTTGCTTTTAATAAAATATCGTTTTCTATGGAACTGAAGTTTAGAAAGTAATGAAAAGACTTGCTTATGTTATTCCCTTTGGCATCCATAATGGACTCCAAATATAATTTAAAAGGTACTAAATATGCTATTAGACAAATCACAATCTCTTTAAACTTTGATGCACCGGTCACTTATTCTAATTTAGAAAACATGTTAACTTTCATGTATGAATTGCATGCACAACAGTTCGGGTACAAATATTAGTAGGAATCCTTCACACCCACTCCTTCTACTAATCTTGAAAGAACGATGTAGAATTAGTAAATTTATTTGAAGGAATATGGATGAAATATTTGATGCAGGAGGTTCTTCTAGTATCTCCCACATATAATCAAACATCAGATATAAGTCCAATTGGAATGATTGCTGAATTACTTGACTATTTAATCATCAAATGCTTAAGAGAGTAGAGCCTGTTAATGCAATAGAATTTAATTTACTTGATTTTTGACGAAAGAACGAACAAAGATATCCAATTATTTTTGCGATTGCAAAAGATCTATTAACACCTTTGATTAACACTGTAGTTTTAGAGTCAGTTTTTAGTGCAAGTAAACAAACTCTGTTCGAGGTTGAGAGCCGACTCTAAAAAGATATTTTGGAAATATTAATTTGCGTAAAGAATTGACAAAACGATCATTTTCGAATTCAAACTAAGTATGTCGAAATTTGGTGTAGTTAGGTAAATTATATTTAATTTCTTCATATAATCAAACTTTGTTATTTTTTAATAATATTTTTATTTTTAAAAAATTGTACACATAACAAATTATNACTTGCTTATGTTATTCCCTTTGGCATGCATAATGGACCCCAAATATAATTTAAAAGGTACTAAATATGCTATTAGACAAATCACAATCTCTTTAAACTTTGACGCACCGATCACTTATTCTAATTTAGAAAACATGTTAACTTTCATGTATGAATTGCATGCACAACAGTTCGGGTGCAAATATTAGTAGGAATCCTTCACACCCACTCCTTCTGCTAATCTTGAAAGAACGATGTAGAATTAGTAAATTTATTTGAAGGAATATGGATGAAAGATTTTATGTAGGAGGTTCTTCTAGTATCTCCCACATATAATCATCGGATATAAGTCCAATTGGAATGATTGCTGAATTACTTGACTATTTAATCATCAAATGCTTAAGAGAGTAGAGCCTGTTAATGCAGTACAATTTAATTTACTTGATTCTTGACGAAAGAACGAACGAAGATATCCAATTATTTTTGCGATTGCAAAAGATCTATTAACACATTTGGTTAGCATTGTAATTTTAGAATCAGTTTTTAGTGCAAGTAAACAAACTCTGTTTGAGGATGAGAGCCGACTCAAAAAAGATATTTTGGAAACATTAATTTGCGTAAAGAATTGACAAAACGCGCATTTTCGAATTCAAACTAAGTATGTCGAAATTTGGTGTAGTTAGGTAAATTATATTTAATTTCTTCATATAATCAAACTTTGTTATTTTTTAATAATATTTTTATTTTTAAAAAATTGTACACATAACAAATTATTAGTATACAATTTTAACTCCGCCTACTCAAAAATTAAGTAATCGATTTCAGGCTTGGATAAAAGGAGAATGGAAGAATTTCAAATTTCAATTCAATTTATTATTTCTACATTTTACTTCTAAAACTTTATACATTTCATATTCATACAATTTAATTATTCAAACTTCATATCAATTCTCTAAATTCAATTTAACGAAAATAAATATTGCTGCATTTTTTAAAATCAAGCACCGAAAACAAAGAATCCATTTCCTCAAGCTTCAGATATCATCAATGTAGCATTTTGTCAAATCGTGTGTTTGGCAACACGCTTCATTGACGATACCTGAAATTTGAGAAAATTGATTCTTTGTTTTCGAATGACTGATTTTTTTTTTAAAAAAATTGTAAATATAACAAGTTATTCTTGTACAATTTGAATTCCACCCACTCAAAAATAAGTTGCCAATCCCAAACTTGGAGAAAATGAATCGGATTTTAAAAAAAAAAGGTTGAACTCTCCACGTGTCACGAGCTCAAGGGACGAGCCAGAACATGAGCTCAGTTCGTCTTTAACAAGCCATGAGCTCGGTTGCTCTTGGACGAGCCGAGTTCATGGGTAATGGGGTTAAGTCGGGCTCGACTCAGCCCATTGTCACCACTACGTTACTGGATTTGATTGTAATTTTTAACAGATGTTCAACGGGGGATTAAGTGTTTGAAGTGTCCATTGAACCTCTAGATCTTGGCCAGAAATCTTGTATTCTTTTTCGCTATTTTCTTGTTTAATATTGTGTTCTTGGTGTTGGTTGTGTCTCAAACTGGAGCCAATGGTGGTGTCAAAGCCAATAAGATCATTCTAGTTTTTGACCTATCATTTGTGGCGCTTCTCGATGAACCCTAGATCTAAAACGATCTGCTGATATTCTTCAAAAAAACTCTTCTATCTGAATCTATACTATGATTTCTGGTAGCCTTGAATATTTTCTTTTGGATCCTAACTTATGGAAATACTTCTTCGCCCTTTTTAAAATAAAATTTCTGTATATTGTCACTGATGCGATTTACTCTCATCAAAACCCTCTATATTTACTTTTGTCTAGGATTCCCAAAGAGAATCTTAGAATGTGAGTGAAGTTGATTAATTCTTGGTCTGTACTGAAATTATTTTTTGATGTTGTGTGCAGTATTGTCTTCACATGAACTGTGATATATTTGAAAATAATTGTGAAAATGTTTTATCTGAATATTTGTGATAGCTGCAAATTGTTAAACTGTATGTTTGACGCACCTTAAAGATTTTTTATCTAAATTTTTTCACATAAATATTTGGTATATATACTTGCGTTAAATTACTGTGTATTGAGTGTATACAAGCTTCTTGAAAATTAATGGTATAAAGTGTAAAGAATAAATTTGCCTATTACTTTGATGTTATCTTACAGTGTTTTTTAAAAAAAATTAGTTTACAACTAGTATCTTTGTGATAAGTTGACATTTTTTTTTATAATAATTGATACCACTGCACTTTAAAAAGTAGTATGACTACTAAGGTTGATGTAGAGATTTGGAAGACTTTAGTCTCTGGCGCTTAAAATAAAAGCACTTATGTTCCAATAGAAATGTGCCAAGTCCATAGATAAATCTTGTCCTACAGATCCCTATAAGAGAGTTGAACAAGATGAGATCGCTTGGAGTATTTCCTCCACCTCTCCGATCTGTTATTCGAAAAGTTGGAGAAATAGATAACGCATGTGTTCTCTGGACAACTCTTGATAAGTTGTATCTTACTAAAACTTGAATGTTGGTATATTGATTGCATTAGGAGAAAAATGTGAGGATGTAAAGAATGCATTAAAATATGGTACGGATGAATTAACTGTTGAGATTATTCATAATTCTCTTAAAAATAGAGACTTAGAATAGAAAACTTAACACAAAGATGTTACATATCGAGAGTTTAATCGCAAACTCAAAATGTTCTGCAAAAGGCATGAGTGATTACTGTTGGAAAAAATAGTGTACATAGATATATTTCAATAACATACCTTTTACGAGAATAAAATTGGACCGAATTTCGACTTATCGAAATCAAATATATAAAATAGAAACAAGAAATGCATGAATATGAGTTCGGTCAAGGAAAGAGTTCGACTCTTTTTTTCTTAAGATGATAATGCTTCTCATGGGTGCTAAAAGTTATCCAACATTCGTCTCCCAAGCTGTAATGACCACGTCCTGCAATAGGAGTACTCCAAGTTGCGTAGGCCAACAAACTTACTTATGTTTTGAACTCTCATATGAAAACCAAATTGAAAATAAATGCAATAATTATTTTGAAGTGACTATGCATTTATATGATAATGCAATAATAAAGTGAATACATGAAAACAAACACATGAGATTTATAGTTGTTCAAAAGTTGTGTATTAAAATACACAACTCTTGAAATTTATCTCTATATATGAAGAGACACATTCATTGAAAAATAATCATTCCAAAACTCATGATCTTTCATATGGAAAGACACACCTTTTAAGTTAAATGGTTCTAGAATATTCAATAATATTCTATATAATTTTTCAATAATACATGTATTTAAGCGGCTTAATTTCTCATTTACCGACTAATGGTTTCCACTTAAATAATCATAAAAATTGGTCAAAACTAATTTTATATACAAAATTCCAACAATTATAGTTACAATAATAATAATAATAGTAATAATCAAAATAAAGATAAAAATTGAAGTAAAAAGAAAAGGGGAAACTATAAGGGAAAATAGATGGCAACACATTGGGTATGAGACGGGACGGTCATTCCCACCTCTGTTTCGTCGAGTATTTTTATTACCTTACTACATTCTCACACTCGATTAAAGCAGGATGTGGCGGGTTCAAAACGGGATCAAGGTGTGGAGGGGCAGTTCACTTGCCCCATTTATCGCCTCATTTTTTTTTTATGTTGCTTTTATTGTTTTATGTATTTAATTAGTGAATATTATTACTTTTTTACTAATTTGTTCAAAACAACTTATGTTCTGTATAAAAATGATGATAAATTTATTATTTTTATTTGATAAAAAACTTAAACATGAAATTAATTTTAAACGAGACGGGTAGCGTGTCGGGACTATGTTTTCCATACACACCTCTTCCCGCTTCGGGGGTAATGACGCTCACCACATCCCCGTCCCATTTACCCAGTTAGGCGGGTAATCCTCGCCTCACTTCGAGGCGGGATTCCAATGGTATCGGGTTGAACGAGTTGTTTTTGCCATTTCTAAGGGAAAAGATAAAAAATCAAATAGACAAACAAGAAGAAATGTTACTATTTTGACAAATCATGCCACTTTATAAAATACTACTTTGAGAGGATATGTGATCAAAAGATTGATTCTCGAAATGAGAATGGAATCTCTACTATTGCTTATAAAGAAGCAAGAGCAAATAATGGTGTAACCTATTTTTCATCAAAAGGAGACGTTTTAAGAGGATATGTGATCAAAAGAGTGATTTTTGAATTGCTTATAAAGAAAAGATGCAGGAGCTAATAATGGAGTATGCTATTTTTCCTCAAAAAGAGAACATAATCAAGATTACATTCTTGACTCTGGCTGCTCATTGCACGAGTCCCGATAAAAAAAAATGGCTCATTGATTACTCCAGTCTAAATGGGGGACTTGGGAAATTGGGGAACGATGAATGCTGCAGAGTTAAACGCATTAGCAACATCGTTCTAAGGCTACGAGGTAAACAAATATTTGCTTTGAAGAAAATTAGATATGTCCCAACTTTAAGAAGATATCTAATCTCTAGGAGCATCAGATGATGAAATTTATGAAATAGAGATTAAAATTTAAAAATGGACATACTAATAATAACAAAAATCTTATTCTCAGTATCAATATACCAAAAATAAATGGACTCTATTTGATGAATTTTGAAATTGTTCCTCCAAAGAACGCTGTAAACTTAGTGATTCAATCCGAAATATCAGATTTATGGCATAAGAAATTATATCATCTTAGTGAAAAAAGGCCTAAAATTTCTTTCAAAAAGGGGAGTTTTTGGAAGAGACAATGTTCAAAATTAACTTTTTGCCAACATTGCATACTAGGGAAAACAAAATAAAAATTGGTGAGCACAAGTCACTAGAAATACTAGAATACATTCCATAGTGAATTTGATCAGTTTCGAGATAAGAATGGTATTTTGATGAACAGAACTGTAACCTATATACCCCAACAAAATGATATTATTGAAAGAATGAATAAGACTATTTTGGAAAGAACTAGATGTATGCTTGTTAGGGATTTTGCTATATGTATATCAAGATTTATATAATAGATTACATCATGTCATTTACACTCTTACCATTTTTCCATTTAAAACACAATCAATGTTTTCCCTCCACATCATATTATGTATATTTTTTATGTACAAGTAACAAAATTCACTTGTTAGTTGTTTGTTTTGGTTTGCCAAGGGGAAGGGAGAGGGGGTAAAAAGACTGCATGTTATTTGATTAATAGGAGTCCCTCTAATTCTTTAGACTTAAAAATACCATATCAAGTATGGATAGGGTGACTATTCTTAGGGCTGAGCAAAAATCAATCTGAATCAGTCAAATCGATCAACCTAACCCAAACCAACCGGTTTAAATTGATTTTTTAGTTCAGTTGGGTTGGATTCGGGTTAGGAAATCAAATTTTAGGTCGATGTTAAGTTGGGTTCCGGGTCATCTATTAGAACCCAATCAAACTCAGCCTAACCCAATAAATTAAACAAAAATTAGTACTTAAAACCAAAAACTTAAAACATAATGATCAAAATTCTCATCTGCCTCACGTCTTTTCTGCCTATTGTCTTTTTTGCCTCTCATTGATGCTCGTGCCTAGACTTCTCGACTCGATTTTTTATGTGATTTTTGATTTAGGCCTTTCAAATCAACTTGTACTATTGATCCAACTTCAATCCACTTAAGACATTTCAAATCACAATTTTTAATGTAATTGAAATTCGTTCAAATTGAAATGGTATCAAACTTTTAAAAAAATGTTCAAATTTAACCAAAAAGGTCCCCACCATTAGGCCCATATAAAAATTGTCCAATTTGAATTGGACTTAAGTCCAAACCAATCAACCGTACCCAAACCAACCCGAGTTTGGTCTGTTTGGATTGACTTGAGTTTCAACTGTGAATGGGTTGGTTTATGTTTGAATTATTGTCAAATCGAACACATTTGGTTGAGTTTGGGTTGGACTCAAAACCAATCCTATCAACCCAACCCAACCCAACCTACGCCCAGCTATAACTACTCCCACCTGAAAACTTGCTACATATGCACATTAGACTGAATCAAAACTAGATCTCAGATCCATAGTGTGTCTTTGATGGTTATGGGAAAGGGATGAAGGGGTACATAGTATGGATGAAAGAGTCTAAAGGCTTTAAGGTTATGATAAATAGATCTATTATTTTAATGAAGAGTTTTTCCTTGTCTTAGTGATAAAACGAGAGAAAAACAAAGTGAAAATGATTTTATAATAACAAGAATTATTTTGAACGATCAATTCATTTGAGATCTATCTGATTAAACACAGTTTGACGTGGAGCTACCTCGAGCAGAACCCCAGACTATATCTGATGATAATATGTTAAAAAATGAACAAGATACAAATTGAAAAACGCATAGTTCGATCTTAACAACACCTAGAGATTGGTGAATAATGTGGAATTAAAATTTTTAATGAATTAAATAGCAAGAAGTCACTTTAATTCTTTTCTAGATGATTATTCATATAAGTCAAGTTTCCTAAGTTTGAATACCGCAGTAGTATAATCAATCAATATAATAAAAGAAGTAATCAACACCAAAATGATCACGGAGAAACCCAACTGGAAAAAATTCCTAGCACTTTGCTAGTCAATCCACTATAAACGAAATTAACAACTTACAGTCTACCAGATTAGACAATTCGTACTATATAATCACCTGATTGCACTTCTTACAGCTCTCTGTGGATCCCCAAGCTCTCCTACACCAATCCTTAGCTGCTGTTGCCAAAACTTTTTGTGGAATCTGCTACCATGCATCATTTCAAACCTTGTGAATTCGTTCATCTCTCGTGGATCACGAAGAACGTGACAAGAACTCCTATCAACTTCCTTTGATCTTCAGAATTCTGACCAAATGTAGAGGAAGTAGTGATTTGGCATTTAGATTAATGGACTGATTTTTTCTCACCAAAACTCTCACACATATGAAGTTCTCTAAATTATTCAACTTTAGAATAAACGTGCAGGTGAGTTCTAATATTTATAGGTAGGTCAATAAACGAATGGACCAGGTAAAAAGCATTGAAATCACGAAATAAAAATTTTTCGGACAGCACGTCGCTAAAGCGAGGGCCCGCGACAGCCTATCGCTCGAGCGAAGGAGGGGCGAAGGTCTAACGACGATGTTTCTACTTTTGTAACTCGAGTCAACCCTTGGTGATAGTCAAGCTAAAATTCGCATCGTTTTCTTCCTTGTTCCAAACTCGAAACCTTAGACCTGCTAACTAACTTTTGAACAAATTGCAAATTACTCCTTAAACTTTTACATCCTATCAAATTAAGTCTTTTTATCCATAGAATTTGCCAATTACAAAATCAACTAAAACCTAACACAAATCATGTTCATGAGCTTCAAGATTACCAATTACCTATAGATAGAGAGGGAAAAAAAAAAAAAGGCAAATAAGGCTACTTTCCAGGCGTCACTATGCAAATTATGTGTTCTACACAATTAGAATTTGAACCTTTCATAATAGAACCTGATTCTCATGAAGATGCTCTCTCTAATGAGGACTCTACTAAGTGGCTTGCAGCAATGCAAGAAGAAACAAACTCACTAATAAAGAATCAAACCTGGACCTTAGTGGAAAAATTAGTTAACTACAAACTTATAAATTGCAAGTGGGTTTATAAAATTTAAAAAGGTAAAAAGATAGGAGTTATAAAGCTAGATTTGTAGCAAAAAGGTTTTACGCGGAGAGAAAGAATAGGTTATACATAAATATTTTCACTTGTAGTAAAATACACTTCAATTAAAATTCTTATGGATCTCGTTACTCAATTGATTTAGAATTAGAATTATAAAATTTCAAAGATATGGATATTTTTCATTGGTACTATTTAGGTTATGACCATTATATTTTATTAAAATAGAAAGAAATAGTCACCGGACCTAATTTTCACTAAAAAATGTTATCCATTTTCCATTTTCCTCCTGTTGGTGCTCTAAGTGGGCTTCCAGTTGTAATTGCTATCACTTCTGGGTTGTAACGTATAAAGTTGCTTCCATTTGGTATTAGAAGAAGGCCCAGCGAGAGATCCATCAGGTTCTTGTTCCATCCCATTTATGTTCCCTTGGGGGCTTTTCACCAGGCTTAGTCATGTCAACGAGTCGAGCCGAAATTCAAAGCTCAGGCTCAGCTCGAGCAAAATATGTCCGAACTTTTTTGGACTTGAGCGCAGCTAAGCGAAAGCTCGGCCAAACAGATGAGGCTCGGCTTGGCTCAATCCTCAACAGGCAGGCTCGTGTTTTTTTTTAAATTTGTTGTAAATCTACAATTTTTTATAATGTATTTATGACTCTACTAAGTGGCTTGCAGCAATGCAAGAAGAGATGAACTCACTAATAAAGAATCAAACCTGGACCTTAGTGGAAAAATTAGCTAACTACAAACTTATAAATTGAAAGTGGGTTTATAAAATTAAAGAAGGTAAAAAGATAGGAGTTATAAAGCCAGATTTGTAGCAAAAAGATTTTACATGGAGAGAAGGTATATTTTTCATTGGTACTATTTAGGTTATGACCATTACATTTTATTAAAATAGAAAGAAATAGTCACCAGACCTAATTTTCACTAAAAAAGTTATTCATTTTTCCATTTTCCTCCTGTTGGTGCTCTAAGTGGGCCTACAGTTGTAATTGCTATCACTTCTGGGCTGTAATGTACAAAGTAGCTTCCATTTGATATTAGAAGAAGGCCCAGCGAGGGATCCATCAGGTTCTTGTTCAGCCCATTTATGCTCCCTTAGGGGCTTTTCACCAGGCTACAGATGTTTGGGTTCGGGTTTTGTTTGGCTTTCCGTTGACCCATCAAATATTAGAACATTACATATATAAGATATTAACAATCCACCATTTCATTTCTAAGAAATAAGGTTTGGGCGGGATGTTGCCAGAATTCTATGGTGGTTGTCAGATCTTTAATCGATGACTGTACATTTACATATGGGAAGAAAGATAGATTGTAAAGAGAAGGTGGGAAGATTTCGATAGAGAGGGGTAAGGAGAAAGAGAGAAGAGATAGAGTGATATATGAAATGAAATTAGGGTTTGGAGTAAAATGGGGTTCTGTGAGGTGTGGGTGGGTGGGTAGTTGTATTTTAATTTAATTAATTAATATTTAATCGATGAATTATCATCTGATTTTGAAGGAAAAAATTCTAAATATTAATTGTGAAATGTTGTCTCCAAACACGGCCCTCCCTTTAATTTTCACTTACGTATTTTAAGGTAATTAAGAGATACAATTTCAAAATTAAGAAATATCGGAATAATTAAAATCTATTAGTTAAATAGATAATTTAAAATATTTTATTAATTAAATATGGGATAATTGCAGCAAATGTCCCAAACCTTTCATATTTTTGTATATTTTATCCTAACATTTGATTTGTGATAGCAGAGGTCCCAAACCTTTCAAAAATATGGGCCGAATGTCCATATGGACGAATTCTGTCCAGTTGACCGTTAATCAATCTGAAAAGTCAAAATTTGTCCAATTTTGA
>CAIGRB010035756.1:10514-46219 GCA_903798255.1 Fraxinus quadrangulata | reverse complement strand
AAAAATATATTTTATAAATTAAATATATTAAGTCCATGTTTGAGCAATGGCTGCACAAAGAAATCGCGAAACCGCAAATCGAACGAAGTTGTTGGTTTGGGTCCACGTGGACTCCGCGATTTTTTGCTCTCAAACCGAATCAAACTGTTTCAAAATGATTTGATTTAGATTTCAAATTTTAAAAACCACAAAAACCAAATCGAACCGTACTTTTTTTAATTAAAAAAATATGTTTATTAAATTATAAATTCTCGTATATAAATTTTATTAAAGTATAGTTTTTAGAATTCAAAGTTTATTTTCTTGGACGGTACAAATTTAATTAATCTAACTCATGCATAACAAACAAGTCAGTAAGTCATTATCATTAGTATTTAATTTGGCCTTCGTTAAAAAAAAAATTTGTTTAGGTCCATAATTACAAAATGAATTGAAAATGAATTGCCCAGCCATATATGCAATTATGCCTTTGCAAAAATACAAGCAGACCAAAGTTACCAAGTTCTAGCTCCATCCCTCTATCCCACAGTGTCGACGCATGCCACGCAGTGCCAACTTGACCCTTGTGACCTGCTGTCGTCGACGTCGTTTCTCCACCACTACTTACCGCCACTAACCATGACTCTGAATGTGAGCATCTCTTTCTTTTCCTTGTGTATCGAAACAATTTTTCATAATTTGTTTATACAAGAGAAATTAAAAATCGAAATCAAAACCCTTAATTTTCTCTTTATAGAAACGTAAAAGAAGACTTAGAACTGATTTGAGCAAAGAATTTTAAAAGAATTTCTCTTTCAGTTTTCTCATTTTCCCTTAATTTTGAATGAATAGTAGTATTATTTAATATTTTAATTGAGATAANAAAATCAAAACCCTTAATTTTATCTCTCTAGAAACGTAAAAAAAGACTTAAAACTAATTTGAGCTGAGAATTTTGAATGAATTTCCCTTCCCGTTTTCTCATTTACCCTTAATTTTGAATTAATAGTGGTATTATTTAATATTTTAGTTGGGATAAAGATAGTGAATAAAATGTAGATTTGATCATTTAGTTTTGTGTGTGCGTGCACTCTAGTTTAGTAGATGTAGAATGGTGTCATTTTTTTATTGCTGTAATTTAATGCTGAACAACCATATCTTTCTGTTATTCATCTGATATTTCTATCGTGTTGTTTGCACTTGAGTGCACAACACTCACCTGGTTGGGATTTGGTTAATCTAAACATTCCACATCAATAGGTTGACTATAGTGCTTTGCATTGCACATTTTCATGTTTTAAGACCTCATTCGTGTATATTCCAGCAAATGAATATACACCAGTAAAAAATGCAATGCAGATATAAATTCACCCTTGCTTTATTGAAAATTCAAATAGATTGTGAAATTTATTTATTCATGATGATAAATGCTAATATCACGATGTACAAAAAATTATTATAAATTTTAGTATTGGAGAATTCATTACATGGCTTTCTTCTTGTATCACTGTGTTTTTTTTTTTCCATAACTTAGCTTCATTCGTTGTTTCTTTTTCTTTTTTAAGATATGGATCCAATTTCAGAAGAAGCCGATGATGCAATTCTATTAGAGGATGACCTTGAAGATATGAAAATGAATGGAAATGGCAAAAAGGAAAATATAAATGGACCACCAACACATGTCGATTGGGTTTGAGCAGAAGAATTTGTTAGGTTCATGAGGACTTTCTATGAAATGACTTTAAAATTTAGTGCCTCGAAGTATGTTACTTCTAACTCTTTCTTTTAAGAAATATGTGAAATTCATATAGAGTTGAATGAATTAGCTAAAGAGCCTAAAACTTTGATGGGAACCATGACAATTAGTATGCGGAAAAAATATGATAAGTATTAGGGCCATGTTGAAAAGTTTAATCAATTGTTGTTCATTACAACTGTTCTTGACCCAAGATGCAAATTTGAACTTCTTAAAGTCGGGTTAAAATTTATTTGTGATGTAGAAATTGTAAAAATATTGTTAAAAATAGTTGAAGAGACACTCCACAAGTTGTATGCATGCTATGAAGAAATGGCGACTCCAATCACCTCATCATCAGCTTCATCAAATGTGGCTACCAAAAATAGTAGTCCTTCACAACCTGTTTTCGGTCTTTCTAAACAGATTCCTTATATTTTTAAAGCTAAACTTATGCAAAACATGCAATCTGAGAAAAATGATTTGGCTGATTATTTGTCTGATCATTTTGAAGATTTGACCGATCCCAAGTTTGACGTATTAGTTTGGTGAAAATTGAATGCACACAATACAAAATTGTCTTTAAAATTGTCAAAGATGTATTAGCAATTCAAATATCTATGACCGCTTCAGAGTCGACGGTCGAGACCACCATCGAAGATGATGCAACTACTTCATCGCAGCGGCCGAGACCACCATCTCATACCCTTAACACAAACCACCGTCGGTTACTCATTCCACCGCCATATTCTTCATCTCGTTGGAAGCCACTCTACATATCTATCACGCCAACTTCATCCTCATCCTTATTGACAATCCCATAGCAATTCTCCAGAGCGGCACTGCACCGCTACGCGGCTACACCACCATCACGATTAGAGGAAAAGTGTCGCAATCCTAGCTTGGTGTTGTGCGAGGCAGTCACCACTACGCCGCTGCATAGAGGTGCTGGCCCTTGCGCACCATCGAAGCTCTCTGTTAAGGTGCTGCTACGAACAATAACGCAGCGCCTTGTTACAGCGGCCGACGATGCTTACTTGGTGGCAACGAGCGGTGTTTGGCGGCCTCCGGTGTTGGTGTATGCTAAAGGTGTAGAAGAGAGAATGAGGAAGATATAGAGAGAGAGGATACGAGAATGATTAGGGTTTGGGAAGCGATGGGGTATATGAGAGGAGAGTGGGAGTATGGATAGGATGGGATGGGGTGGGGTGAGTATATAGATTAATTTATTTTTATAATACTATAATTAATATTAAGAATCGAATTTTTATCTAGTTTTTGAAATAAATAATTTGAAGTCTGAATTTTGAATTTGAAATTTAAAAAATTTGATTTGGTGTAATTTCCACTTAAAATAGGTTATCAGTTCGTTGACAAGATAAACAAGCCCATTTTATTTGTGTTTCAGTTTTCAGTTTATTTTCAGTTTTTTATTTTGAGGGTATATTATAAATTGTTAAAAATGCATTTGATTTCTCATTTTGAAAAACTGTTTTTCAAAATAGAAAATTAAAAAATGTGTTTGGTTTGAAATTTGAAAAATTACTTTTTTGATATTTATTACATAAAATTTGATTATTCAGAAAACAAAATAATTTTATGTTAACGCATTATCAAATAATATATACATTTTAATGTTGATTTATCTTACAGTATTTTTTCGTTACAAAAGTAAATAAAAATAAATAATAAATTAAGTTAAAAAAATATAAGACATACAAATAAAAATGATGTGAACTGAAAATATTTTTATTTATGTTCATTTAAATATAATATTTAGAATTTTATGTAAATAATCATTGAGAGCTTGAACTATTTTTGCTTTTTATGTTTTCACTTTTTATATTTCTACAATTTTTATTTTTCTAGGATTTTTATAATTTTATTTTTAGAGTTTTTAGTTTTTAATTTTTATTTTTCAGAATTTTATATTCTATATTTTTCAAAATTTCAAAAAAATTTTAATTTATTTCTTTTGAATTTTATTTTTTAGAAAATTGATTTAAACACTTGTTTTCCATGTTTTGAGTGTTTCCAAAATTTTCACTAATATCACAAAAAAAAAAATTTGAATTTTATTTTATAAGTATAACTTTGTTTTCGAATATGTATTTCATAAGTAATACGCCAAATAAGTTTTAGATGTTTTGCAAAATTGAAAACTGAAAACAGTTTGAAAATAGAAAATCAAACGCATCCTAATTGTTTTCAATTTCGACCTGCAAACAAATTAATTTATGTAAATGTTTTACTTATAAATTAACTTTCGAAGTTTAGCCAATAATGATATGAACCTTAATTATGCAATTGATTGACAATAGAATAATGCTCTCTAGCTCTATTAGGTGATATGCTAAGTAAAATGTGAAATTAAATTACTCATTTAATCGTATTTATCATTTAATGGCATATTAGCACTGCATAGTCTAGGGTTATTACCCCAGTAGCTAAATAGCATTACTATTGACAATAACATACATTGGAAATTACTTTATATTTATTATAAAATCTCTCTAGAAAACGTTTTCATTTGCGATATACCCTCTTACCTATTAGAAATCGCAAAAAATCCCCATATTTGAAACATTTTTGTTCGAAAACCCCTTATCGTCAAACTTGCCGTTAAAAAGCGTAAAAATACCAAAATCAAAAAATAATAATTGTAATTTTAGTATCTTAACTTTTTATTCTTTTACAAATTATACCCAATTTTTTTAATGTATAATCCACAATTCCAAACATCTAAAACTTTATTTTTCACCTTACCCACTTTATCTTCTTCCTCAAAACTTTATTATTTTATTTAATCCCTCCCAAATTCCTCATTTCTTCTTCTCATTCCCAAGATTGTACTTTAAAACCCACTATCCAATCCTAAATCCACCAGTTATGGATGGCATTCTTGAACTGAAATTTTGCAGCTAAAGGTGTGTAAATGAACTCAACTGCACAGTCAAATTCTAGTGGGGATGTGAGGACTCCACCTCTTGGTGTCTCTGGTGGACTTGATTTTCTAGATTTTTCGCAATTGCTAGCTTAATGAACCCACTAAAAAAAGAAAAATGGAAGTACAAAAAATAAGAAAAAGAAAAAGATGAAGTGTGATGGGATTGCGTTGAAGATTACAAAGCTTTTGAGGACCAGCTGATGAGAGCCCCTGTTATGACTCCTACTCCGTTGAAACAATGGAACCCTCATGATTGAACCCGGGAACGGGCTTTAAACCGGAGCCCCCATCACACTGAAAACAATGATATTAGATTGGAGTTGACTCTAGGGTTTAATCCAGTGCTACGCAATCATCTATCCACAATAATAGAGCTCTCCGATAGTAAAGTCTAGTAAGAAAAAAAAATCACAATTTTGGCAGGTTCATACGAGTCTTTTCTCTTTATGGCATAATGTCATTTTCCATTTTTATTTTCCTAATGGTAGAGCTTATTTTCATTACTTCCATTATGTATTTCTTTTTCTTTTATAGAGTTAAAGAAGTATTGAAAATGGGAAGAAGAAATAAGGGATTTGCCAGGGTTTTGTAAGGGATTAAATAAAATAATAAAGTTTTGAGATGAAGATGAAGTGAAATGTGATGAAAAATAAAGTTTTAAAGGTTTAGGATTATGGGTGGTACATAAAAAAATTGGGTATAGTTTGTAAAAAAATAAAAAGTTCAGATACTAAAATTGCAATTATTACTTTTTAATTTTGATATTTTTACTGTTTTAATGATAAAATTTGACGATATGGGGGTTTTCGGTGATTTCCTATAGGTGGGAGTATATTGTAAATAGAAACATTTCTAGGAAAGATTATGCTATTAATCCTTATTAAAAAAATAATGCTATTTAGTATCGATATTGTTTAACACCAATCTATATAGAAGGTGTCATTAAATTATATGTTCAACTAAATACAAGGAAATACGACAAAAAATATGACTCATGATATGTGGACACCTAAATTGTTGTTCAACACCATTGATCCTAGATATAATTATTCTTATTAAAAACAAATACCCATAATCAACCATAAGCTTCTTTTTTTTTTTTTTTTTTTTGCATTATCGTATTACTCCAACGATTTCAATCTTATTCAAAGAACACAGTAACTAGTTTAAATAGATGTCTTTTACCTCCACCATTTTCACATTTATGAAATATAATTCACTTCTTCCTTTATTAACTACCAACATTTGTTATGCTTATTTTCAAACAACATACGAGACGTTCAAAATGCTCAATCAATATTAATAAAAAAATCCATGTTTGATTTAAACTAGAAATATATTTCAAAGAATTGAATACATCGATAAAACTTATATCTTTTGTCTCCTCATACGAGTCTCGAAGTAAATTGTATTTAGATTACAATTATTGCTTCTAATCATATTATTGTGGAAATAAATTATTACCATGAATCTGACTAAGCACGCTGGTGAGGCGAAGAATTGGGAATTTGGTCACCACACTTTTTTTTTTTTTTTTTTAAATTCTGGAAAAGGATAATTTTGGTGAGTTAATGGTACAATTAAATCAAATATAATTAGTATTAATGATTCAATGTATCGTACAATCAATGATTGAGAATATTATTATTTTAAATTGCACCAAATCTCTAAGGACGTATTTGGCATAATATGTACATTGAACATACCTACTTACCTTAGTTGTGTCCTATTAAATATTGTTATTATAGTGTTCTAATTACTGAATTTTTAAATTAAGCGTTAATTGGATTGAACTTTGCTAAAATTTCATAAACTTTTGAATTGGTCAAATTTCAATTTTTATCGAACATTTTACGAGACCCGCAAATTTATCAACTTCTATTAAAATATGTCAAAACTTTTATCAAAAGCTTTGTAATATATCCCCTAAGTTTTTGTAGTACAGTTTATTAATACAACTTTTAAAATTAGTATGATAAATATTTTAATGTACGAGTCAACAAAAAACCTTTAACACGTCAAACTAGATTTAAAACGTGATTTTGAAACCATTGTTTTAGTCCCACGTGATTTAGGTTTTGACCGTTTCAAAATCGAATCAAATCGTTTGAAATTGGTTCGATTTTATGCTTCAACATTCAAAACGTGCTTGAAACCAAATCAAATAGTTTATCCAATTTTTTTTTTTAAATTACTTATTTTATCCAAGATATATTATTTATTATTCTTTAGGGAAATAATGATTTATTTATGATAATATTTTTTTTACCTAAAAAATGAAATTGCAAGCTTAAATACACTTATTTTCATACGTGTAATTTGCCAACAAAAACTTTGTCATAAATAAAATAATAAACAAAAGTTAAACATGTTCAATAAAAAAATCTAGGTAACAAAATAATAATTCAAATAAAGTTAAAATGTTTTTGCCGGTGATTTTTTTTTAAAAAAAAATTCTTAATAAAATTAATGTATCAAAAAACTACATAAAATAAAATAATAAAAGAATCTTACCTTCAAAAAATAACGTTATTAATTAAATAGCATTTAAAAAGTCAATTAGATTACTTGCAAATTTTCAGTTTGGAATATGTAAAAAACTAGGGGTGCATTTGATTTGCATTTTTGTTTTCAATTTTGAATTCATTTTTTTTTCTATTTTGGAGGATTATTTAAAGATTACAGAAAACGTGTTTAGTTTATTATTCCAAAAAAACTATTTCTCCAAAAAAAAAAAACTAGAAAACATGCTTCGTTCAAAAATTATAGAAATATTTTTATGACATTTTTTTCAATTAATTTGATTATTTAGTAAAAATATCAATTTTGTGCTTATATGTGATTATTTAGTTTTATGGATGTTTGCATTTGGGTATATTTTGTGTGATTTTATCCTTATTTTTGAAAACGCATTTTTAAAAATAACATATGAACCATTTTTTAGTATTTTAGAAAATTGAAAATGACCTCAAAACGGCAAACCAAACGCACTCTAGAGATTTCATAAAATTGATTTAGCGATGGAAATTTTATCTACAAATATAGTAATAAAAATTAAATAATAATATTAGAAAATTCTATTAGTAATAAAATATTAGTTAGAAAAAAATTTCATTAGACATTAATATTTTAAATAAAAAATAAAAAGATATTTTAAGTTACCAACATAATATTTTGTCCAAAACCTCTTTTATAAAATAAAAATGAAGAAAGAATAAACTTTTACCATAAACCAAAAAGGATTAATAGCAAACCACGCCCAAAATATTTTCATTTGCGATATACCTCATATCTATTGAAAATCATAGAAAAGCTCCATGTTTGAAACATTTTGTGTGAAATACCCTCTTTCGTTAAAATCCATCAAATTTGCCGTTAAAAACAGTAAGAACATGTCAAAAACTTAAAAAAATAATTGCAGTTGCAATACCAAATTTTTTATATTTTTTGCAAATTACACCGAAATTTTTTAAGAAATAACTGCAACAAAAGTCCCAAACATTTCAATTACATTAAAAAATAAAAAGAGAAAATAAATAGAAATCATCTTCTTCACCCAACTTTTCACCCTACCCCCAACCCCAAGTCAAAATCACAGGCACCACCACACACCGTCTGGCACCACCACCACCGCCCTCAAACCGTCACCACCGCTTCACCGAAAACCCATCAATTTCTGTATCAGAGTTTACCTCTTCATCTGAGTCTGTCATGACCTGTCGATCAATCTCCTGTGAATGATCTCTGAAACTCTGTCCACCAACAAATAAAGTAGAATGTAACCTATGTTCTGTGACTACAACTCAATTATTCTCATCATGCAAAAGTGAATTGTCAACCTCCCCTAGAAACTCAATTGCACCGTTGTCCCCTTCATGTTTTACCTGTCGCTCTAAATTGGAGTTGAGGGACACGTGTGCAGTAGGACTATCTGAAACAATATATTCACCATCTATTTCACAAAAGGCCTCCTAAATGCAAATTCATTCAAATCATCACTTCCTTGAACAATTTCATCATCCGGGTTCTTCACAAAAGGCCTAAAAAGTATAATCACCACTACTCCGTAGTCTCCGTTGAACAATTTCTTCACCTGGGCTCTTCACATCAGGTCTTGAAAACTCATACTCCTTAACAAAATGCGTTTCTTCCCGAACTTCCTCATCTAGGTCAGTCCCAAAATGCCTCTCAAATGCACTTTCAAACTCATCTTCACCACTCACAAATCTTTCATACTCCGTCTCACTCCCACTACTATATCTACTAACAGAACTATTTTTATGTCTTTTGCCTGAAACAGAATATTCAAAATCAGAATCATCCATAGTAAGGAAAGATCTAATACCTGATAATGAACTGGAAACAAGGACCTTTGTGGCCATTTGTGTAGTGGAAAGAAGGACACCATGAAGCTTGGAGTCCGTTTTTTAACTATATTTATTACGTATGTGCAAAGCAAGAAAACCGATGGGGTAGTGAATCAAATTTCCATTGGAAAAGACGGGTGCTTTGATTTAGCCATTTAGGGGTTCTTTTTGGGTTTTGCTGCAATTACCCTTAAAAAATTTAGGTATAATTTGCAAGAAAATTAAAAGTTTTGGTACTGCAATTGCAATTATTATTATTATTTTTCTAATATTTTGTTCTGTTTTTTACGACAAATCTGACTGATGTTTAACGATATGGAGTATTTCGCGCAAAATGTTTCAAATAGGGATGTTCTCTGCGATTTTCAATAGGTATGGAATATATCGCAAATGCAAACTTGTTTAAGGGTTTTTTTTTTTTTTTTTACTATTAATCCAAACCAAAAAGGTCTCAAGCAGGTAACTAGAGATAGAAAGAAGCGAGTAGAAGGGCAAGCAGTCGGAACTTGTAGCTGAATGACCATTAGGGCAATATACTACACGTATTATATATCAGACGCTGCCAGCCATTGATCAACATCTCTATCCAACGGTTTAGAGTATCCAACATGTAGGAAATGAGAAATAAAAAACGAAAAAAAAAAATTTAATTTTGACACACTTTTTGAAAATAGTTGTATCTTTTAATTTTAAAAGACTTTTTTAGTTTTATCAATTCTTTGAACTATTGAACTCTTTCATATTTATACATTTTAATGGAACATTTCCTCCACTTTCATTTAAATTTCATAATATTTTTTTTTTTTTATACCCAGGTATCCCAGCTTACGTCGAACTATGTCATGGACCACCCATCACCGACCCCTCAGCAATGGGTGGTCCTGGACCACCCATCAGACGCTGCCAGCCATTGCTGAGGGCCGGTAATGGGTGGAGGTAAACCGCGGTAAATTTCACAATATTTGTATTATGATATGTGGGCCTTGTACAAATAGCCAAAATATTTTTAAATAACTTATTTTTATGTGGTTTCTTTGTCAAAATTTAGCGAAGATAAATTTCTTTTAATAGATTTTAGTGTGACTACTGACCTACGAAATATTTTCACATGAATGGAAATTTATTCTATCATGAAAAACAGTTAAGGAGACTTTGAGTACTACACAGAGTAATTTTTTTAAAAATTACAACATAATATAGAAAATTACAGCGTCCATGTGGTTGAGAAGAAAGAGAAGGGGTTTGCAACATTATACATATACCTTATTCTTTCTTATAAATTTGCAACATCTTGAAATAGTTTATACATAGTTACATATTTGCAAACAACCTATAAGTCTTCGCGTCTAAAATTATCTGCCGCACTGATGCAACTGCCCCCACTGCCGCTAACACGGTGGAGACGGCAGCGATGAGCGAATTACCCCAAAAAATGAAGCTCCTTTTCGAGGGCTTAAACGTCACATTATAGAATATCATAGGCAAAATAAAATCTAAAGGAATGCAACCAAATGCCCCAAACAATGCCATGATGTCTCCGAAGAACGGTAACATCGCTGCCAATGTTGTCGCGATGATCACTGACAGCGACCGGAATATTAGCCGCGGAACCACATTGCGCAGCCCTAATTCGCCTTTATTTGGGTCTGCAAACTGCCGCTCTATAACTACATTTGTAGGTTGCAAGTACACCTGCATTTCATCCATTTTAGTAAATAAAGTTCAGAAATTTGACTAAACAGTACAACGTATAAAACTTTAACTTCTTTTTTCATTTCTATCTCAATTACAAATAATGTGTAAAAAGCGTATTCGAACCACAGTATATAAGAATCTATATACGTAGATTGTTTTTGAGAGAAATCGTCACCATCTAATAAGCAATTTTTATTGATTTTGTATTTTTGTTAGTTTAATTTTTTTCTTAATTTGGTTTAGAAGTATGGGGAATACATGAGTCCAAATGCTGTATAGATACACTGCCTAAGATCCAAAAGGGATATGTTACTAAATAAAAATTTTCATCTCTCTGTATTTTTTTTAAGGTATTTTTGCATCCATCAGACTATTGATAAAAAAATTGAAACACCGCCTGTACTCGAGGCAATGCTTTAAAGGCCAAATATAAATAAAAATGTCTTCTCCCTAATAGAAAACGATGTCTTACCAAAGTGACGGCTGATACTTGGATGAGAGTGAAGAGATACGTGATGACAAGGAACCCTTTGGGCAACAATGGCTTCCCATTGGCCATGAAATTTGAAAGAACTGATCCCTGAGATTGATTTCCAAATGCCCAATACCCAGATATTGCAACACTGAAGAATGTAGTAATCACCACGGAATAACATACCAACAGCCCTTTGAACATTTTCCCTGTAACTGGAGGTGCTATAGTGGCCTGTAAATGTCAGAGGATTTCAAAGAGAGATTGTGAAAGTTTTTTTTTTAGTTGAAGAAATTCTGACACGATCATATCTTATCATATCATGTGTATATAAACTATTATGTATATGTAGCACAATCGTTAAATAATACCCCTGAAAGTTGAAGTTTAAGGCATATATTTTACGAAAAACATAAGAAATATAAGACTGAAAATGATATATTGAAATCTCGTCCTTCCAAGTAAGTTGTGTATGTGTTAAACCTTTGGTGAATTGAATTCGGTTCACTCGAGGAGTGTGTGTTAAATTATAAAAAAAATCCTTTTTAACAGATAAAACTTTTAAACAAGATTGTTCAACGACCAAAACCTGTATTTCAGGAATAATTCCATTGCCATAAGTAGTTGCTATAATTGAAATGGCAGTGAAGACACTAAAAGCACGGTCTATTCCAACTCCCGTAATGGTGTAATCCCTCGGAAGCGCATTTCTAGAATAACCTACAAAAAATTATCGAGTTATTACGAATAGCAGCTAAGGCAGAATCCATGCTTGGTTTAGTAAACAACATAAGATTGAAAAGTTTACCTATGTATATTGCCCCTGCTGTGGTGCAAGCACAGTAAGTAAGGCAAAGAAATAAGGAGACAAGGTTGATGTGCCTTAAAGAGTGAAAAGATGGCATTTGTGCCATGATTAAGGTTAGCCCTCCAAACATTATAATAAACTGGTAAAGTTGCATACTCCCATTTGGTCTTGATACCAAATAAATATACTGCAAACACAACAATGACCATTCTATCCAAGTTAAAAATCAGTTTGGAATTATTAATTTTATATTGGGATTAAGGAATCAGAATAATCTGACCTTGAGACTTTGTCCACCAAGAAGCGTGCAAGCAATCACTGCTCCGTAGCATATTCCCAATTGAAGTGGGCCCACAAAGTAACGGCCCCAACCCGGCCCTACGATAGTATTACTTATTATTTATTATTAATACGGCGTAACGAACTGATGAGCATAGCAGTATTTTACTAGTCACCGTGACTTAATACCTAAAATATCATGAGCCATGTCTCGGAAACGAAGGTGGCGCTTTCCGAGCTGGGCATAGTGCTCCAAAACTATAGACAAAAGAGAGTATGAATAGAAAGTGACAAGTGCAGCCGCAGTGATACACAAAACTCCACCACTCCAACCCAACAAGGTGAAAGCAAAGGGCAAGCTTAGAAGTGCAGGTGCTACTATTGCCGTAGTTAAATGATACCCACAGTGCAACCAAGAGCCTGCATATCAACCCCACGTACAAAAAAAAAAGTCAACTTCATCTCAATTTTTAATTATATGAACAGCAAAACATTAAATTCCGCTTTATGAAACCACGATTCTTACAATGAAAAATTCTCACACAAACCATGTATATAGTGAAGTAAACGATCAATGAACTAAATTCTCACACAACCCAGACTACAACTAAGTTGCAAAAAGTTATATATACTTGCTGATCACCTTCGGATTTAAGGACAAAGAGAGCACCAGCATCAAGCTTCTTGGGATCGGCCGAGACACCATTTTCGCTACTGTCTTTAGGGGATACTTCTGTAGAATCTCGAGCAACTGTGCCCATATTTTCCCTTAAATTTCTGAGTCTGTAGATGATTGTATCTTTGTTCTGAGCAGGATATTTATTATTTATACAGAGATTGAGTAATGGAAAAAGAATGTATAAATTAAATTGTCAAATATTGACTGGCGCTTTTCATTTTCAAAGATTCAACAATTTCAACACTGTGAAAGATAAAGACACAATAATGTACAATTAGTCTCTTGTCTGAATGAGTGGATTGACAAAGACTTTGAACAAAAAAACAAATTGCACGTCACTGACTGTAGAAAACTGTGTTGGACTTTCTTGTACTGGAAAGACTACAATGCTCCAAGAAAATTCAATCACGATTTTAGTTTTTAATTCTTTTTTACGGTGTAATGAAATTGCTTGACTTAGAGTAGAGGTGTGGATCAAGTATAGGGGATCCTGACCTATCAACAACCAAGCTCGTAAATTAGCCGAAAGTCTGCTTTTTTTTTTTTTTTTTTNCTATAAATATAACTCCTAAATCTTCATTTCATTCGAAAAAAATTCTTACTAGCAAATAGTTATTTCACTCTCTTTTCTTAATTTTCTTTAAAAATATCTATAATATATTAAATATCATATCAAGTGATAATCATTTTTCCGACGATTTTTTTCCTACTTCATTTATTCAATAATACATTACTTTTCGTTTTTCAATATTAGTCACCGTTAATATACATGTATATTTGATATATTCGTTTCACTTGTGCGCTTTTATTAATGTATGAATTTTCTATTATTAATTCTTAATTAATTAACATTCACATTTATTTAATTAATATTCATCTTCATTTCTGTATTTCAATGTTATTAATTCTAATTATAAGTTAATTAGAATTTTAAATTGTAGAATGTATTTCATTATTCACGTCCATGTATGTTAATAAACATCCTGTTTTACTCAATTGAAAATTAAATAAATGATTTAACATTCATTGTCATGTATATATTTCTTGTTATTAATTATAAATTAATTAATATTCATACATATTCAAATATTACTTTTACAATACTTATAAAACATTTCATTATAGCGTGCAACGTACATTCAATGTTGACTAGTATCTATAAATATCTCCAAACTCGTATTTCATTCTAGCAAACATGGTTACTCTCTAATTTCTCATAAAATTCTTATAATATCTCTTAATTCTAGTAGTTTGAGATAAAAATTAGAGATGAAGTTTGATGATAACGGTTAGATTTTGGGCTTGGGTTGGTTCAAATTGGGGGCGTCCATAGTGAGCCGACAAGATTGTAGTTTAGATCCTAAACTAGAGTTCTTGAGTTGTGAAGATTTACGACGGTTCAAGTAACATCCATGTATCGTGAGCTATAAATATTGGAACAAATATTGCGAGGTCTTGGGTTTGAAGAACATAGACCTAATTTGGTACCACTACACATGCTTCCGACAATAACAAACACAAGTGAAAATGTCTCAAGTAAAAATAGACTTGATCTTGTACAGTCGATGCCCCCCTCTTCGGTGGCATCACCACCTTTGACGATGACGTCAACACTGCCATCGACCTCTTTGACATCGACTTCACCACCTCCACACTACCCCCCTTAGCCCGAACCTAATTCTTCTTCTGCATTCTCCTTTCCAACTCCATAAATATTTCTTCTTAAGTTTCCCCCTTAAATTAAGCGACGCAAAGTATCCTCTTGTCGTCCTCAATTCCATAATCTTCTTGTTGGTTATTATGCCCTTGTTTGAAACCCATTTTCTTTTCTCATTCTTCATTTCAACCACACATTTTATCAATAAAATAATATTACACATAAACCCAAAAATTCTCCGTATTTTTTAATCACACAATCTTTCATCAATCATTATTCCAAACAAAAATTTCCACCTAAAATGGGTGTCAAACAGGGGCTATATGTTAGGTTTTGTTAATGGATCGCGTCCTTGTCCTCCAGCCATGTAAACGAGCCAGTCGAGTCGAGTCGAGCCAGCTCACGAGCCAAGACTCACGGCTCATGCATGACCCGTGCAAAAAATGGCTTTGGCCCAAGACGAGTCGAGCTAAAGCTCGAATGAAAAATAGAGGCTTGGCTTGAACTTTAGGGTGGGGCATTACGATCTTGAGTTGACCCCCTTTTTTTTTTAATTCCAAAATTCTATTTTTTTTAATAATATAAATTGTGCAATTTATACTAATTATAAATTGTTTAAGACAAGGTCAAATTACGGGTTCGTGTTTCGCAAGTTGCTTCTGGTAAGCTGGCACATTCACTCACTAAACACTTGTCTACATCTCACTCTCAGCTATTAAGTCAAAAATAGGCGTCACTAATGTTCCAGTCGAGTCGAGCCGAGCCAGCTCACGAGCCAAGACTCACGGCTCATGCATGACCCGTGCAAAAAATGGCTTTGGCCCAAGACGAGTCGACCTAAAGCTCGGATGAAAAATAGAGGCTTGGCTTGAACTTTAGGGTGGGGCATTACGATCTCGAGTTGACCCCTTTTTTTTAAATTCCAAAATTCTATTTTTTTTAATAATATAAATTGTGCAATTTATACTAATTATAGATTTTTAAAAAGTTACAACCCTCCTCATTTTTTCAAGCATAAAGTGGCATGTAGAACCCCAAGCAAAAAAATGGCATGTCACACGAGTCTACCCAGTGTGGCTTGTCGAGCCACGCGGGCCAGCTTAGACTCGGACTGTTACCCAAAAATGAGGCTCGATCCGAGCATTGGCTAGGTGGACACGAGCCGGCTCGAGCTTTTTTCCGAGTCAAGCCACTGCCAATCAAGTTGACAAGCTGAATTGACATTCCTAGCAGGAACGCCAATGACCATACATCCACCAGTGCTTAATATTGCTTTACTTGGTCATAACTTAATCTCTTGGTTGTTTAGAAAACAATGTATTGTGTCTTGATCTTTTGCTGAAACTGAGTATGGGGTTATTGCACCAACTACTTGCAAAGTGCTTTCGGAGAACCTATTACTTCGATTCCGACTTTGTAATATGACAATGTCTGTACCATGTATCTTTGTTCTGATCCGATGTTTGGTTGATGCTTAAATTGTTTTAAGACAAGGTCAAATTACGGGTTCGTGTTTCGCAAGTTGCTTCTGGTAAGTTGACACATTCACTCACTAAACACTTGTCCACATCTCACTCTCAGCTATTAGGTCAAAAATAGGCGTCACTAATGTGACCCTTATCTTGTGAAGACGTGTTAGAAATAAAGTTCTACGTAGCTTCAACAACTTTTTATCGTAATCCTACTATATATTAAATTTTTATACATTAAATGTAGTATATTTATTTCACACAAATACATGTCTACTGGGATTGCTCTCACTATGTAATGGTATAGTATTAGGACTATTCATACGTAACATTAAAATATTGTAAATATACAAGAATTTATATGTATTACTTTATGAATGTTGGACTTGTTGCAGAAAGTTAGAATTTGTTCGAATGGAAAGTACGTAATATTTTAATGGATATATTTAATTGAGATTTTTAAAGATTTTTATAGACTTTCATTTTAAAATTTTTATAAACATTGAATTCATTAAAGTTTTGAAAACTTTTATAAATAGAATTTACTTGGGTGTAACTCGATAGTGGAAAGTTCCCTTGTAAGAGGTGGAGGTTCGATCACATCACTCTCTTCCTCATTCTCCCCTGTTTGACATTCATTCTCATTTTCATTTTTTTCTATTTTTTCATTTCAACCACATATTCTCCAAATAAAATAACATTACACACAAATTTAAAAATTTTCATTGTTTTTTAACTACACATTCTTCCATCGATTACTATTCCAGAATTCATTTTTTTCCCCAAAATAGGTGTCAAACACAAGCCTAATAAAAGATAGTTTTAATAAAAGAATAAAAAGTTTTTAAGTCACCTAATTAGAAAAATAAATAATCAAAATATAAAATATATACACTTCAGTATTTTTTGATAAAAGAAATATCTTATGTTCAATATTATCAATATTTCATAGACCTTTAAAAAGAAGGGGAGTGTTAAATGAACAAAGGAATTTGACAAAGATTTTTGACAAATAATCTTGACCATTGATTTGTTTCTAATCCAATGGTTTACATAAATCATAACAAAATAAAATAAAATAACTATCATTTTCTTCACGTCACCTTTCATCCACGCACCACCGCATCCTTTTCATCCACCCCACCACCGCATCCTGACTAACAGGAAGAGAAAATTCCCCCTAACTTCCTAGTTAAGCCCTCCCCCAACCAAACAAGCGCGCGGGGGGGGTCAATTGGTGTTTTTTGTTATATGATATTATAATCATAGATTTAAAAATAAAAAAAAAAAATAGATCCAAATTAGGATGAATGAACTATGAGAATTCAATTGATGATAGAACAAATGTAGAAATCCTACTTTAACAAAACTGTTGAGGATTTTGCTTTTGCAGTTCTGATTTTGGAATTGTCTGTCGACTAATTCTCTTATCAATCATCACTCGCCGAGTTCTAAGTCAAATGTCGATACCAATGCTCCGGCGATTGAGACGAGAAATCCCTCTGAATTTGTAGGCCTTAATTAATTTGGATTTTAAAATGATGGTTTATGTAAATCATTGGATTAAAAACTAATCAATGGTCAAGATTATTTGTCAAAAACATTTGTTCATTGAACGCTCTTCTAAAAAGAAAACAACCGATCAATATTTAAAAATTTAATTACAAATTAGTCGTTTTTTCTATAAAATCATATAAAATTTAATTACCAATTGATCCATTAAAAAAAAAAAATTGGCTAAAAAAAATGTTTTTCAATTACAATTTAATTGTTTTTCATAGAAAATGGTGAGAAACAATAAAAAAGAGAGAAAAGAACAAATATCACATAGTGGAAAAATAATATTTTTTTTAAAATTGTAACTCTAAGATTCGTAGAAGGAAAGAGAAAAAAGAAATATTAAAGGATAAAAAAAAATTTGGAAAGAGAAAAATCTTTTGTGAAACTCTTTCAAATCTTGGGTGAATGAGAGACATTTTTGAGATCATTTTTTTTCTTTATGCTTAAAAATTTGTATATTAGAGATTTTTATAAAATCTTTAAAAATCATTGACATTTTGAATACCCCATGATTTATATAGAATTTAAATTTTTTAATTAAATACAGCATGACTTTTAAAGACTTTTTAAAAATTTATAAAATGCTTATATTGAATACAACAATACTTTTAGAAAGTATGAAAAAAAATTCACATTACGGACTCCTAAATTCTTAAAAGACTTTAAATGTTTCAATTGAATACAACCACTTGAGATGTATTGGAAGGTTTCTCATAACTATCACGCAAACAAAAAAAAAAAACGTTGGTAATGGTAGTGGGGGATGATCGATCATGTAGAAATTTTCCATTTCTTTCATTTATTAAGGAATTTGTTCTTGGTATGACGGGATGCTTGTTGAAAAAAACTGGTAATTTTAAAAGTCGATTATATGTAAATTACCTAACATTTTAAGATATATTGGACAATTGCATTGTTGTAAATATCATGCAAAAAAAGAAGGTTAGGGGTTGGGGATGACTTAAAAAATTTCCATCTTCACCATAATAATAATAATAATAATAATAATAATAATAAAGAATGTATAGAATTTGTGGAACAAATATAACTTAATATTTTAAGATGCACTGGACAACTGCGTTTTCTCAATTGATTCCATCTCTTTCATTTATTATGTAACATGTTCTTATATGATAGATTTTTGTCACAAAGTCAATTTTTTAGGAACTCTTTCAAATGAAGATAACTTAATATTTAATATACATAGGAAACTTGCAATTTTGTAAATGTCACATAAAAAAAGAACATTGGTGGTGGGGGGACGACTAATTTTGTAGATATTTCGTCTCTTTCATTTAAAACAAAATTTATTCTTAATGCTTGTCCTAAAAATTAGAATTTTGAGAGAGTTAAAATAATCGTCCACAAAAAAAGAAGGTTCATAATTATAAAAAATAAAAAATAAAATTGAAAGTTAGTGGTGGAGGACGAATGATCATGTAAAAATTTTCCATCTCTTTCAATGCTTGTTTAGAGTGTGTTTGATAGAGATTAAAATCGGATTAAAATTGAAAAATTAGTCGTTATTGTTGATTTTTATTAGACGAGTAGGATTCAATGACGACTATATTTTCAATTTTAATTGACTTTTAATCTCCACCGAACACGCCCTTAATGAAATTTTGTTAAAACTTCATCAATTTTTCAGTTTAATCAACTTTTCAACGATATATTTAATCAATTTTGATAAATAAAAAATTGCTAAAATTTTGTTAAAAACTTTGTTAAACAAACCCTCATTTAGTATGGAATGTGTTCTTAACACTATAGAATGCTTCAAAAGGTTAGAATTTTTAGAAAGAGTTAGAAGAAGTCGTTGAAGAGGGCTAGTGGTGACAGACGAATGATGATGTAGAAAATTTCCATCTTTCTTTTATTATAGAATGTGTTTACTGTTGACTTATGGTTAACATCTCGTTTTGATTATTACAAACAAATTATGTTTATTACTAACAAATTGATTTTAAATGTCCATAGTTATTTTGTAAATGTCACATAAAAAAGGAACATTGGTGGTGGGGGGGACGACTAATTTTGTAGATATTTCGTCTCTTTCATTTAAAACAAAATTTATTCTTGATGCTTGTCCTAAAAATTAGAATTTTGTGAGAGTTAAAAGAATCGTCCACAAAAAGCAGAAGGTTCATAATTATAAAATATAAAAAATAAAATTGAAAGTTAGTGGTGGAGGACGAATGATCATGTAAAAATTTTCCATCTCTTTCAATGCTTGTTTATAGTGTGTTTGGTAGATATTAAAATCGGATTAAAATTGAAAAATTAATTTTTATTGTTGATTTTTATTAGACGAGTAGGACTCAATGACGACTATATTTTCAATTTTAATTTAGGACTCAATGACGGCTATATTTTCAATTTTAATTGATTTTTAATCTCTACCGAACATGCCCTTAATGAAGTTTTGTTAAAACTTTATCAATTTTTCAGTTTAATCAACTTTTCAATGATATATTTCATCAATTTTGATAAATAAAAAATTGCTAAAATTTTATTAAAAACTTTGTTAAACAAACCCTCGTTTAGTATGGAATGTGTTCTTAACACTATAGGATGCTTCAAAAAGTTAGAATTTTTAGAAAGAGTTAGAAGAAGTCGTTGAAGAGGGCTAGTGGTGACAGACGAATGATGATGTATATTATAGAATTTTCCATCTTTCTTTTATTATAGAATGTGTTTACTGTTGACTTATGGTTAACATCTCGTTTTGATTATTACAAATAAATTATGTTTATTACTAACAAATTGATTTCAAATGTCCATAGTGATTATGCACATTAATAAAATTGATGACACAAATTTCGAGGTCAAGCAATTTGCATACAATGATCAACGTGGAAACAAAATCAATCAGTCGATGCTACGAAGAATGATATTGCAAAACCCGCAAAAAGATGTCTCAACAAAAATCGAGACAAAAGTCGAACTACCGTCAAGTAATGCACGTCAAGATGTTCAAACAAAGTAATTAGACTTTTCACAATTATATGTAAAGGTAAAACATTTCAATACTCGGTAATGAATCGTAATGAGCTCAAAGTTTCAATTTTACGATCCAAATTTACGACAAAAATGTTTTACTCAAAAAATATGTTTTTCAAGGATAAAAATCGAAACAAGTATTTTAAATATAACAAATACTTTGAAAAACATTTTAAAACGTTCCTCCACCACTTACATTTGAGAAAAATTAAAAACGAGGGCGTTTCGAGCTAAAAGGCTGTACGGACGTTCGGTATGGCCAATTTTGGCTCCAACGGTTAAATTTCAACGGTCTGATTTTCTGACAAAAATTAACTGCTAAATTGACCGTCTGGTATATATCAGACGTCTAGTACGACGCGTCCGGTACGACAGGATTTTTGACCGTTTGAGTGCTATAAATACCTCATTCTTTCCCCACTTGCAATAATTTTTTCAAGAGCATTAAAAGTGAGACTTTTATTGATCACAACCACCTAATTCTCTATCCTTAGAAGATCAAAAGTATTAAATTCTTCAAAAACTTTTGGGTGATTAATTTTGTGAAAATCCTTATTTCTTCAAAAGTTTTTCAACCCTACACTTTGAGCTATATTCGTTGCCATCTATTGAAGTGTTTGATTCTATTGTTCAATAAGAACAGAAGATTCCTCTTGTAAATTTATTTTGAATTGTGGGTCGTGTTGAGGTTCTGGAAAGCTCAACATTGTAAAATGATCGGTGCTCTTTAGTTGTAAGCCACCAGAAGCGTTAAGTCAATCAACATAGTGAAAAAGACCTTGCTCGTGCCGGAGAGCTTAGTAACGGGGGACGTAGATCATTACATTGGATCGAACCTCCATATTATATCATTNATTTACGTGCTTACTTGTGTTTAGTTTATTTCTCTATCATTTGTATGTTCATTAGTTTAAAATCTTGAGTAATTAACGAAAAAAATTTAATAACCAATTCACCCTCCTCTTGGTTAGCCTATCTTGGGTTTTCATTTACCACCTTAGCAATGAGAATTTTTTTATTTTTTATTTTTATAGAGAGGATTTTATATATTTCTTTACTCAATTTTTTTTGGATGTTTGCTCCATAGTTTTTACTTTATCTTTGAGGCCACAAATTACGTAATAAGTCTCCAATGAATGAACCATATATCATTTTAATATCTTAGATTCTTAGTTTATTCATCATTTAATTTTCATATTCTGTTTTACTTTCATTTGTTAAGAAAAATCTAGTAATTAATTTCAATTTTTAACGAATTAAATGAGATGATTTTATATGTTAATATTTCTGACTTGCTCTTACAGAACCAATGTCGAAAAGATTGAAAAAAATCAATCATTCACAATCATTAATAATAAAATTCCCGAAAAGTTAAGAATTAGTAAAAAAGATTTAACAATTCCTCTATTTTTTAAGAAATTGTGTATGCGATATATAGTACTTTGAATTTAAAGATTATACGTGGAGAAATAGTATCATAATGAGAGTTTCTTAGTTAATTATCTCTTTATTATTAATTTTTTTAGGGTGGAGTGGGTTGTTGGTACCCAATTATCTCATTTCAAAGTTAAAATTATTAGATTTTACACTTATTTATTTAAATTATATTTTCAATACACTCCTTCAAGTTCAAGTATAATTTGATTTTCGTCATGATTATACTCATACATAAATTTTATTATGGGTGGTACCAAAATTTGATCTCAAGATCTTTGTTTACTTTAATATTATATTGAACAATTTCATCTAAATACTGAAAATAAATAAATTTATTTATTTATATTATATGTTTAACAAGAATTATTTTAGTAATGAAATTACTAAATTATGTCAACATACCAAACACCCGATACAATAATTATCGAATTTTAGTGTGTATTAACCCACTTTTCATAATTTTCTTATAAATTTGATTGTGCATCCACTAACTCAAAATGTATACATCCGCTACTAATTGTATTAATATCATTGTTCATTTAACGAGATTGTAAAAGAAGTTTGAATGTGTGTCTAGACGAGAGACTATATTTCCTTTTTTATGGTTATTATTAAAGTATAAAGCAAGAAATCCTTAGTACATGTAACATTAATGTCGATATATGACGTTGAGAAAGAATTCATAAATAAATAGAAATTAGTAGCCAATAAATGAATAGTGTTTATAGATTTATAGAAATGTGTGATTAAAAATGAAATTTGATGAATACTTGTGTCAATAATTTAAAATTTGAAAAATACATGTACTCATTTTGATTGGGATAAGACAGTTTTGCTCAAATTAACCCCTCGATTTACTAAACATGCTCTCTTCTTTCCACTCGTGTCTCGTAGCAGAACTTTCCCTCTTATCTCTTTCATCTCTCCCCATTTTAGAAATTAATTACAAGCAAATATCTCAAAGAAAAGTAATAATTCTATGAAATAAGTGGAAGCTGGTTGCTCAAATATAAGGTCTGTCAACCAATATAATCAATTATTCAACTCCATAACATCTTGAAATAGTCCGAGGATTTATTGACGCCAGGTCGACTCGACATTGAACTTGATTCGTTGATATACTCTTTTAACTTTACGATCTAAATATTCTCATTTTAGCTCTTTTGTTTACTTATTTGCTTCAACTTTTGTTTATTATTTGCTTCAACTTTGCATTACAATTTGGACATTAAAAAGAGTCCAGAAAATTACAACATCAATCTGCAAACTAAACTCCTAAGGATCTTCAACGCCAAGATATACAATTAAAAAATAGTATTAAAAATTGAAACTAATAATATGGGAAAGCTTGCAATACATACTATTAAAAATTAGCTGAATTAAATCGTCCTAGTCACACAAAAATATTCAAAATCCGACACCATAAGCAGGAAATTTTAAATGATAGACCCTTGACGAGGATCTATGAAATATAAAATTTTTACTTTCTTGGAATGATCTTATTCGAGTTTTAGCTTGTAGCCACTCTGATTGCTTCCTCTTTGTTTGTTCTTTCTTAGGTAATGAAGTAATGTTTTTGGCATTATTTAAAATAAATTGTTAGGTGGATTCATTTTTAAAACTTAAAAGAAAAAAAAGAATAATGCTATTATTAGTCGCCCACTACCATAATCGTTTTACGTGACATACATGTGACGATTAGTAATTTGATGCATTAATTTTGTAATTTTTATTGGTTCATACATTAAATCATTAACTACCATTGTGTCAAATAGTAAGGCTACCACGGTCAAATAGTATTATTCAAAAAAAGAAAAAAAAAACACTGCAACAAGTTATAAATGGGATATTGACTTGTATAATATAAAAATGTATGCGAATAAAAATAGAGTAGAGAAGAATAGAATGAACCCATGTTTGGCTCTATTTTTTAAAACTTATTTTTCAATCACTTTTATCAACCTTTTTATCATATATTTCATCAATTTTTATTAAAATATTGATTTTTATCTAAATCAATAAAGGCCGGGTGCATGAGCTCTATCGTGGAAGTTGGGCCTTATGTTCATGGGCCTATGCATTTGAAGTTGTACAGACTCGTCCTCCTCCCAAAATCGTTCGACATCGAAATCAACACTATAAATGGTACCCTTAAATCTATTTCCTTCTTACAATATTTGACTTTTTTTTTTTTTTGTTATCTTCAAAAAGTATATCTCAATTTCCCCAAACATTAATTTAATCGCATTAACATTTTTATCTCTCTATTTCTCACAAATTCTTAGTCCCCAAATTTCTTTTAGTTGTTATTATTATTATTATTATTATTTATTTATTTATTTACTTTAAATTATCTTTCCAAAACGTCCTACATTCAATTCATACATCTCCAATTGTAAAGTCAACTTGACAAATGACAAACCCATAAGAGTATGTTTGGTTAAATTAAACTATAAGTTACTTATTTTTACAGACAACAAAAAATATTTAAGAAGTTAACCTTTTTTTGTAAAAATAAAAATAAATTAAGTTGTTAAAACATATTTAATGACGCATGGTGTCTTCATTCTATTGTGCATAACAAAGAAATAGTTATTAATTGCTTTTTTTTTTAATCAAAATGAGTTATTATTAATTGAACATAAGGTGAAATCAACTGTTAAAAGAAAAAAAAAACATAAAGTAAGATCATCATCTTAGGATTCAAATGCAACAAAATAAAAGGGTTGAGACTGTATGTAAATACTAGACTAAGTACTTAAGTACTATATTTTAATTTTATTTAAGGTCTTCAATTTTTGCTTATTGTTATACCTATAAAATATTTCCTATAGGGCTTGGACCTCGGCCCATTACCCATTCGGCCTATTTGTTTCTTTATATATATTTGTGATCTATTTTAATTAAGGTATGTTCTCTAACCCTATCTTCTTCCCCTCTTTCGTCTCTTGTACTTTTTTTTATCCGGTCGTTGATTTGACCATCGGAGTAGTGCAAATGGTTGTCGGACATTTTTCTTGATCGGCGGTCTTTGCCTCCTAACGAGGTATTTAGTGTGCGGTGATGTTCACGTGGAGGGGACATGGCGGGGATTCTGTTAGCACATTTTTTTGGGTCAACATTTATTATACCTAAAATTTATTTTGAAGCATTTTTATCCTCAACATTCTATTATTTAGCACATGTCATATTGAATAATATTTTTTGTCCAAAAACACGTTCAAAGGGCAAAAAATAAGTTATTTGTCTTTCATACTTGAATAATAAATGCAAAACACAACAAAATAACCTTTTCACGTTTTAAAGCACGAGAACAAAATATTTTGACACTAACTACTTGAACATAAGAACTCAACAAAAAACCAAGGAACATAAGTATCAAAATGAACAAAGACTGAGAACCTTAAATGCAATTTTAAAGCAAATAGACTTTCACAGGCCAAACGTGCCCTCAGGCTATCAAATGACGAGAAAACCCATAGAGTTTTAAAACAATTCCAAACATATCCACAAACCCCAACGTAAAACTTCCACCCGGAAAATCAGCACGCGAACATCAAAAGCCGCCTTAACTCCTTTTTGCTCTCAGATCTTTCATTAGTTACTGAAGAAATGGGAAAAAGTGACGATTCGATATCGAGAAGAAAGAACAAAAAGAACAGAAAAAAACAGGATAACAAAGATTCTTCCTCAAAGGTTTCTGCTCGCGTTGCTTCCATTATCGCCTCCAAGAAGCGGCGGATGTCTGGCAAACGCCGCAACTGTCAGGTAACTATACAGGAAGGAGTGGTGTTTTTTTTCTGCGTATTCTGGAGAAATTCTGGCAGTAATTCCTCTGTACAAGGGGAATTGCTGAAGAGAATCTGGGTTTACGTAATTTTTTGTGGGATTGTCTAGGATTTTATTGTCAAGTATTATATATGTTTGTTCTTGGGGAAAAAAAAAGAGCTTTTCCTTTTTCGTTTTGGGTTTTTTGTATAATTATTTTTCTTTTGATTTTGGTGACAATTTTGGGAGTAAAGAGAATCTGGGTTTATGTGATTTTGGTGGGCATATCTTAGATTTTATTATAATTTTTTTCTCTTGGAACATCATGCGATGCTGCTATAACGCAAATAAGTGTAACGTGTGTATTTCAGTGCTCAGGAATGGAGAAATGAGCCAGAAATAATAGGTGTGTGAAAATACAAAATGGGAATAAAGAAAGAAAATAATTCAATAAGCGGCCTTGAAGAATTAGATGGTTGGGACATATGCATCCTAGACCTGAACTAGCAATTCATTTTCACTTGATCATGATGAATATGCTCGGGTCTTCGCGAAAATTTTGATTTCATTGAACAAATTAAAATATGTTATCTGAATCGGACAAAATAGAAAAAAAAAATTCATGTTAATGTTTCAAGTTTATTGAGAACAATTGCTTAGCTTGCAGTTGCTTCTGATAAGTCAATGAGTTCTGTACACAGATTTTTCTCGAATTATTAACTACAATTGCACTGAAAATATAAGTTATCTAGCAAATTGTAAATGTAGGTGTTTCGTGGTCTTAGGTTTTCCCTTTGTCAAATTTGCAAATTGATGTTTGAGTATATGATTGTGAAATTATTCGTATTAAGAATACTAAGTTTATGGCTTTGTGGAAGTGAATTTTGTTATCCAATGTGTCTTGCCAATGGAAATTTTTATTGCTCATGGGAAACAATAATTATATATTCATGACTGTGCCTTTTTTTCCTTGTTGCTTGGAGATAATGATTCAAGAATGGTTGCTGCTTCAGTATATGCATATCATGATATCTACATTTTTTGTTTTTTGCCCGACTCTTTTGCTATTTCAAACAGTTGTATGGTGATGCATTCATGCTATATTCGTTAATCCTGTTTATTTTGGTCCATGTACCTTAGAACCTTTTGTTTCATTGCCAGGGTATGTGTTTTAGCCTTCCTACGCCTGAAGATCCCTTTAATGACAGAGATGTGACAACTGATCTTGGAAAGAAAAGGAAGAAACCTGTGCGTTCCAAAACAGATAAGATGCCTATTGACAAAAATAGTGTTAAGATAAGAAAAGGGTCTCTGGATAATAATGATGCAAGTAATGATCAGATCGAAAAAGAAATGGTCCAGTTGAGTAATGAGGATGGACCTAACCACTTTGAGAACAAACATGGTTTTGAAAACAACATAGAGTGTCCATCAAAATTTTTGATTATGTGTCTGAATTCAGTTCAGAATGCATTATGTCATAGTGGAACCATTAATAATGAAGATAAACCTCTTTTTGCCAATGCATGGGGGATCAAGTTCTGGAATTGCTATTCAAATGGAAAAAATTTACTGGAAACAAGTGGAGCTGATTCCACAATTCAGCAAATTGCTTGGATCGCATCAACAGCTGCTGATACTATTGCAAGAAAGGAGAAAGAGGGCGTCTCGTTTACTGGTCCTTTCCTTTTATTCCTTGTAGCATCTCAAGAAAAAGCTTCTCAGGTTGGTATACTATAATCTGCTTGATTTCGAATACACATCACACATTGAGCTTACTGTCTTCCCTCTTTGCCTGACTGTTTATGAGTTACTATCTGGTTTTACTGGGCTCTGGGGTTAAATATTCCTTTAGGTTTCACTTGATTGCCAGAAACTACTACCTAAACTATTTTCAAAACAAAATTACAGCTTCAATTCCTTCTGACACTACTTACTGTTCCAGTCTGAAATATGTTTTCTACTGGCTTGTACAAAATCAATTGTTTACACTATTAGGTAAATTGGAAAATCTCTATGGCTTTTCTTTATCCTCGACATGCTGCTTAATTTTACAAAAAATAAATTCCTCCTATTCTTTGGATACTATATCCTAAAAAATCTGTCCTGAATTAATTAAATATTTCATTGTCTCATTTATGGCTATATTGTACGGATTATCAGGTACGCCAAGTGTGCAAGCCTTTGAAAGCTATCGGAATTCATACAGTGAGTCTGCATCCAGGTGCCTCCTTGGAACATCAAATTAATGGGTTAGCATCCTGACCAAATTTATGGGCAGAATATTTGTTTAAGTAAATATTTTCAAGTGTGAAATTTTATATTGGTGACTTCCCAATCTCTAAAATATACAAGGTAATTGATATGTAGTAATACACCCTTATCATTAATAATATTCATGAAGATTGACATACAAGAAAGCTTGTTTATGTATTGTCTTTGTATTATGTGCTATGAAAACTAGCTTGCAACACAAGCAAGGCTCCACGTGGAATATTTCATTAGAGCGATTAGATTATATGTCATATACTTGTATGCAATTAGTTAGACACTAGAAAACATAATTACATGTCTATCAATTTAATGATTTTTTATGTTTTAGTTTAATTGTGCCAGAAAAAGCTTGAGAGTTTCCTGGAAGCTGGAAATAGTTTGGTTCTTTTTGAGTAGTTTAGTTTTCGTCATTTTGATGAGTGATCCTGGAAGAGTAGTCCCTACAAGATGTTATTACAATACCATAATGATATTGCTGATGCATGTACGATAAGCAATCAGCAGGTTGTAGCAGAAATTCGTGTTTATCATAGTGGGCCATTTTTATTCAAATTGATGATATCTGCAATGTTATATGTAGGTGTTGGGGGGGGGGGGGGGGTGGGGGGGGGGGGGGTGCCTTTAGTATAATTTGTTTTTAACCTGTTTAAGCCATTCAAACCAGGATCTTATTTAATGCACAAAGCTTCTTGCCTTATGTAATTGTATTGACTTGACAGTTTAAAGAGTTGTGAACCAGAATTTCTCATCTCTACCCCTCAGAGACTATTGGAGCTCATCTCCTCAAAGGCAGTTGACATATCTGGGGTTTCCTTACTGGTAATTTTTCATATTTAATATCCTTAAATGTTTTACTTATTTTATCTAATGCAACGTTTTATGTGTCATCTGTATAAGTTAAAATGTGAAAATTGAAAAAAGAGGAGATTGCAATTGGGAAGATTATATATATAGATACTTTTATATTTTTCTGATACTTGCCTTTCATGCCTATAGGTTATTGATGGATTGGAAGCGCCTCATGAAGGCAGTTACTTTGATATGGTCAAATCCATCAGATATCATATCTCAGAAGATGCTCGAACTGTGGTGTTCAGTGACTGTATGAATAATTCATCTGTTTCTGTGGTTCAAAAGCTTCTAGCGGGATCAGTCTGCAGATCATCTATTAGTACTTACATGAATGGTCAAAGTGCATGCATTATGTCCACAAATATGTCAAAAGAATAAAAGCTGTTATAGGTACGTTTGTGATTGATAGTGTAACTCTATTTTTGGTTTTGATTGCATGAATATTCTCTGCTTTAGTTGCAAAACCTTGTAACTTCTTTCATTTCTTTGCAGAAGTTGAGATTTTATTGATGTTTGATCATCCATTTGGCCGCAACATTTGCATTTTTCTGGAGCTCAATCATTTCTTCTGACTTGTTTACGGTAGCTATCCACGAGAGCAGCTCTCAATTTGCTTCTTATCAAGAATTTTGGTGTTAATGGAGGCAGTATTTCCTTGTTTGTCAAACATAGAATATTATGATGTTTCATCTCGATCTTATTTGATTTAATATGCTGGCAAGGCTCCGCGCCAAATCTCTTCCCCGGCCACAGAGAAGATAGTTGATTGGGATTGCAATTATATAAAATATGCTCAAATTGTTCTTGTCACTTTATTGAACTTTGAAACTGAAGTTCAAAAAAAAAAAAAAAAAAAAAAAAGAGAAAATTTATAAAAATTTTATTTATAAAAAAAAAAAAAAAGAGAGGAATTTGAGTCCAATCCACAGACTACATGTATGGTTATAGACTCCCGTGTTAGAATATATCCGGAAATTGACTGTAGTTGCCGGTTTTTCTTAAACTTCTTGACTTTCTTTTTCTCATACTACTACCTATGTAGTCATATTTTGTACCTTGTAAACTAGGGAGTTGTGTGAAATCTGTAGGAAATTACAAATATTATAAACCAAGCACGTCTCTATAAAATCAGACACCTGAGTACTTGAGGAACGAATATCTCATTCAGTTTGTGTTCTTTTCTAAGAAAAGAAAAAAAGCACGAGCGCTCCCTTGCACGTACGCGCATGTAATGCATGAGAAATACAAATTACACTTCATATCTCAAGAATTAGATAGCTTTTGTGCACGTTCAAGTACCATTATATCAACATATTAAGGGAAAGGAGTTTGTCTACCGGTACTATTATACCAGAGATGGAGGTGCTTTTGAGTCGCCGGAACGATGTTTTTGGCCCTGTTGGATTGCTTTGGCAGCAGGCCAAGGCGCCATTGATAGTGCTATTCTTGAAAATAATGGTTATTGTGTGCTTAATAATGTCAACGATGTTACTTGTGGAGAGGGTTTATATGGGAATTGTTATACTTTTTGTCAAGCTGTTGAGGCAGAAGCCCGAAAAATGGTACAAATGGGAGCCCATTAAAGAAGATGATTTGGAGCAGGGCAATTTAGCTTATCCTCTGGTTTTGGTGCAAATACCAATTTGCAATGAGAAAGAGGTAACACGTCGAAAATAACATCTAAATAAATAAATTTACTCTAAAATATCATTGGCTTTTAACTTTAGACAATAGAAATGAACATGACACAAATTGGGTGCGATTTGAAGACAAAATTTAATAAATATTTTTTGTCTTAAGCGTTCAAAATATCAACCCTAACAACACGACCGTGCAGACTTACATGTGCTTCAAACAATTTGAATATATATACTTTTTTCCTAAATAATTTAATGGGTTATTAACTTTATTGCTCTCGATTTATTATTTTCAGAAATTAGTTGAATAAAACTTTATTAAAAATTTTAGGTATATCAGCTGTCTATTGGAGCTGCTTGTGGCCTTTCGTGGCCAAGGGATCGTATTATAATTCAAGTTCTTGATGATTCAACGGACCCCGCCATCAAGGTTTTATTATATGCCTCTAGTCATTCTTGTAGAATTGCTACTCTTATTGACATCAATGGTTAATATTGAAATCACTTTGGAGCCTGATTTATGAGTTACTTGATCCGCTTGAGTCGACCAAATAGGGACTCGACTCGACCTGGTCGTGTAATATATATATATAATTTGACAAAAATTTTGAAGCCCACAAAAGAAAAGGGGTTGCCTAACTTTGATATAGTTCATTCTTGGCACTTTCAATAAATTTACAAAGTAAAATTAAATTCATGCAAGCAAAGAAGATATTGTTTTTCTTTATTTTCTTCTAAAAATATTTTGTTAATTTAATTGTGTGATACAAAATATACGAAACAGGTGTTGGTGCAACAAGAATGTTGGAGATGGGCAAGTAAAGGTGTGAACATAAAGTATGAAATAAGAGAGAATAAAATTGGTTATAAAGCTGGGTCACTTAGGGAAGGAATGAAGCATAGTTATGAAAAATTATGTGACTATGTTGCTATCTTTGATGCTGATTTTCAACCTCACCCTAATTTCTTGCGACGCTCCATACCATTTCTTGTACACAACTCGGAAATTGCCCTCGTTCAGGCCCGATGGAAATTTGGCAAGTATCCTGATCATGTGACTCTTATGAGCTACGACAGTAAGGAACAAAAAGAAACTAAACTTTTGTTTATTGTAAATGCAGTCAACTCTGATGAGTGTTTGCTGACAAGAATGCAAGAGATGTCCTTGGATTACCATTTCACTGTGGAGCAAGAAGTTGGATCTGCAACTTGTGCATTTTTTGGTTTCAATGGTAACATTCTGACTAGCTAGGAAATGAAATCATCGGACCCTTTATTGACTGAAATTCGGTGAATTGTTTATGTAGGAACTGCTGGAGTGTGGAGAATTTCGGCACTTAACGAGGCCGGAGGATGGAAAGATCGAACAACGGTTGAGGATATGGATCTTGCCATCCGAGCTGCTCTCAAAGGATGGAAATTTGTATATGTTGGCGATCTCCAGGTAGAACACTAATCATTATTTTCGAAATTTGGAGTCAACTACTTGAATCATATTTGACACTGCATTTTGTTCACTGCTCTATTTACTCGAAGATTTATGATCACTACTACATCTTTATCTACTACCCATTTTAGTTTTGATCTATCCCTCTCTTTTCTAGCATATAAATAAAGCCTTTTTTAGAACTATGCAAGTTATGTCCCTGCCCCCATGAAACGTGATCTTCTTAATATATATTCGATCAGTGCTTGCATTCCATATTCAGGTAAAAAGTGAATTGCCGAGTACCTTGAACGCCTATCGTAATCAGCAACACCGTTGGTCTTGCGGTCCTGCTAATCTTTTCAAGAAAATGGCTATGGAAATTCTTATAAACAAAGTAAGTCCCTCTTGTTGAGCTTCTTTTCAGTTATGCCACGGTCAACCCACATCTTACAATAGCCGGGAAAAAGTGTCACAGATTTGTTAATCCTCCCTCACTATGATTCACTCTTTTTCTGATTATTTTTGCAGAAAGTTTCTTCGTGGAAGAAGATTTATCTGATTTACAGTTTCTTCTTTGTTAGAAAGATTGTTGCTCATGCTGTCACCTTTGTCTTTTACTGTGTGGTTTTGCCCGCAACTGTTTTGGTCCCTGAAGTGCATGTTCCTAAATGGGGAGTTGTTTATATTCCATCTATAATCACTCTTCTCAATGCTGTTGGGACTCCAAGGTTCGATTTTACGTGTTCAATCTGCAGTATTGGATTAAACTAGACAATGCGATGCACAAAACTTTTAAACATTTTTACTCCCCTAATAATCTAGTTTACTCTTTAGTCCAGCTTAACATGCCGATTTTAGCGTCTTGTTCTAACATAAATTTGGTTGCTATTTTTCCAGATCACTTCACCTGTTGGTTTTTTGGGTCCTGTTTGAAAATGTCATGGCTATGCATCGAACAAAGGCCACATTAATGGGCCTATTTGAGGTGGGAAGAGTCAATGAATGGATTGTCACCAAGAAACTTGGAGATGGTCTCAAGACAAAATTAAGCTCTAAGTCCGTTACAAAATTTAGTATCGGAGTTGGCAAAAGGTATAATTTATGTGTCCTCAAATAAAGTGATCGGATTAATGATCTCATTTGTTTACCTCTCTTACACATAGATCCCAAGACTCGACTGCCTACTTAACAAGATTTTAACATATTTTTCTTTCCTTAATACCGTGTACAACTTTTCCTACTAAACATTCTAACAGTTAAACATGAAATGTGTAAGACGAGAATTTTAATATTTCCATATTCCATTACCTTATTACAACTTTTTTCTTTATCTGCAAACTTCAATTTCTTGATCAAATATTGCAGGCTACATTTCCTAGAGTTCTTTGTTGGTTTCTACCTCTTCTTTTGTGGATGCTATGACTTTGCATTTGGAAGGAACCACTTCTTCGTGTACCTATTTCTCCAATCTATAGCATTCTTTGTTGTAGGATTTGGTTATGTTGGGATTTTTGTTCTCTAATTCACAGCAAGGCTGATGAAAAGAGTTTTCGTCAATTCGTCCAAAGTTGATTGTGCAGTATCTCTCTCGTTTATATTAGAAACAGTTTATATATGCCCATAAAAGGGCTGATTGTTCTTTTGCATAATGCATTAGGTTAATGCTTAATGGATCAAGTTTCTCAATCATTAAAATGTGCTATTTGATTTATTTCTTAAATTAATTCCTTTATCACTTAATTTAACATAAATTTTCGACCAATTAATTTGTCCGAGAAATAACATGGTCGAAAGGTGGGTCGGGGACGGCATGTCCCGTACTCACTTTATGTCATTGAGTTAAATGAATTTTGGATCAAGCATACGTTAAAAACGAGGAAAAACCTAAGTTGGGTTAAGCAAACGTGGACCGCCTTACACGTGTGAATTGAGAAAGGCGTGAACGCATATGCATTGTATATGTTCATTATATGATTACTTGAATGGAAGGGGAAGAAAGAGTCATTCATGAAAAAAGAATATAGAGCAGGGCCACAAAAAGTACCCTAAAAATAGATACCCCATGGCTAAGGAATAACAAATAGAAGGTATGGCTATGATAAAACCTAATCGTCCTTTGTTTGGTATTCTAGCAAATGTGCCATTACTTTCTTGAATAAAAACAAGTATATCTTTCCTGCAACTTTCTTAGGTACAATTATGGCTTCCTGGACCAATAGACTATCAGTGGACAAGTGGGACTAAGCATATTAACAATATCATCAAACTATTTTCTACCGTCAAGACGTGTGCACACATAAAGAGAGTTGATACGTAACAATTCACGTGTTAATACGTAGGGTAATGGTGTCAATCGGGCCAGACTGGTCCAGGTGCAGAGGTGATAGGAACGCTCTTAAATGCTGAGCCTATCCAGATTTTGTGACGAACTAAGTTGGGTGGGAAGGCAGGTTAGCCCATGGAAGGGGCAACATACCAAGTATCACGGAGTGCCTTTCCTTCTAGTGCAGAAAAGAGTACCATGCGGCAGCAGTCTACTCAACTAAATTACCTTCTACCTATTTCCGATCAATTTGGGACGAAAGACAATTTAAAGAAAAAGTTACAACAATAAATTTGAATGCATTAAAAATAGCGTATTCATTGATTAACTAAAAAAAATTACAAAATTATTGGTGTAGGGGACAAGATGACAATGGTTGTTGAAGTTAACAAGAGATGGATTATTACAAATTACTTACATGTTTTGTCAACAAACAAGTAACTTTATTGCATAAATATTACCATCCGTAATGAGCCTAGTAATCAAATCAAATCAAATATTGCATAGAATGTTTTCCAATTTTTTGTATGCTAATATAGTAATAAGCTTTTGGGGAAGAATTTTGATTCTGGCTTGCATTCACAAACACAACGAGAGAATTGCAAAAAATAAATAAATTCATCATAGCATTTGCAACGAACAAAATCTACAAGGAAAGAGCAATCGAAAAATCAATTTTCCACATTACTAAGGCTGCGGATTGATATGAATTTTATTACAAGGATCATTTAGTCGTAGAAAGAGCATAGAAAATTGTGCATGTCCTCTCACGACTTATTTTGGTAGCAAAAGTATTTATCCTAGAAAATCAGCCAATCTAGTAGAAACCATTAAAGAATTTCAATTGATGTTTTCTTGAAAATCAGATGGATTTCTTGAATAAGTCTTCATTTGGAAAATTCATAAATAAGATAAATAGTAATAAGTTCTATAAAATGTAATAATGGTGAGTAGTAGTTATCAATGTGTGATTTAAATGAATGTTTAATTTTGATTTTAATTGAATTTATAAATTGTATCCAAACGGGGTGTAAGTCTGTTAGTCCATGTTTGACGATCATTATTTGGAAAAGATAGAGTTTAGAAATTTAAATTGTGATTTTTAGAAGAACGTGTGATTAAAAAATAGAAAAAATTTTGATTTACGGATAAAATATTTTATTTTATAAATGTATGATTGAAAATAAAAATTTAAAAATAAAAATTTAAAATAATGATTATTAAATAGGGGCTTGGTAGTAATTAACATCGAAAAAGCCAGCAAAAGTTATAAATAAAAGTAATTGGAATTAATGACCCGTGTCTTTTTGTGTGGGTGTGGGCGGGGGGGGGGGGGGG